>SOPF01026184.1:0-14421 GCA_012979155.1 Hypericum perforatum
CAATCCAGAATTACCAACCATTGCAATCTCTACCTATGCAGTTTCATGCCCATCGACCAGACTCGGTCTCCATATGGAAAACCGATGTGGTTGCTAAGTTTTTTTTGGTCGAATGGGTGAGTGTCAAGCACTCTTAATCATAAACGAACAGAAATTACAAGCTAGAACCGGGGCGCTCCAAGTCAAGTAGTTGAAGGCACCCATCTGGAGGAGAGTCTAGTACATGGACCCCGTTAGAAAGATCAAAAGCTAGGCTTGCTAATCTGTCCGCTAATTTATTACATTGCCTTGGTTTAAAGTGGACCTCAAATTTTCGGAAACGATGAATGAGGTCTATGGTGTTAGTCACAAGGGAGGCAAGGGGATGGTCCCTAGCAATTCCCTTGGAAAGGAATCCCACAATGAGCTGTGAGTCCGTCTCCGCAACAATGGACATGAAGCCTTTCTCCAATGCCAACTTGACTCCATGGTACATCGCCCACATTTCTGCTGTAAGTGCATCACTGATTCCTATTTGGAACATAAACCCAAATAGCCAAGCACCCTGATTGTCTCTTAAAACACCTCCACCTCCAGCTGGTCCTGGATTACCTCGTGATGCACCATCCACATTTAGCTTCACGGTCTGCATTGAAGAGGAGGACCAACCTTCTACACTTGATGCTGTTTCACCACACTGGTCTTGGTTTCGCCATGCAGCCGCATAGCACTTCACTTGCTTCACCAGAAAGGACACAAAATCAGGTGGCAGGGATGAGTTCATAAACACCTGCTCATTCCGTCTTCTCCAAGTCCACCAGCACATTGTCGCAAAGAAAGTACTCCACGGTATATCATCAATCTTCACCTGAGTTTGGATATTATATTGAAACCAGCTTATGAAGTCTAAACTGAAAAAACAGCCTTGTACACTCCTCGGCACAAGTTCAGACCATGCTTCCCTTGTCTTCGCGCAATCCCGTAGCAGGTGGATTAGCGATTCTGGGGATTTCTTGCATAAGGGACAGTAGGGGTTTGGTGCCATCCTTCTTCTAAATCGCTCCATATTCGTCATAAGCCGTTGCCGAGCACAAATCCAGAGAAAAACTCTCAACTTTTCTGGGACTTTAATTGACCACAAACACTTCCAGCAATTGGCTCGGAAGTCTAGAACTGGAGGAGCACCCAAAATGTTAAGGTAAGTAGATTTAGTGGTGAAGTTCCTCCCAGCATTAAAAGACCAGCCATATGAGTCTTCCAAAACTCCTCGCGGGCTTACATAGAGCCTCTCTAGCAGTGAGCAATAATTACGGGGTAAAAGGGGTTCAAGAACCTCCCAGTTCCAGCCATCATCATCCGACCAATAGTCACATATCCTCTTAGAAATATGTTCCTCCGGGATGCGAATGTTAGCTTGCTGTAAAGAGGACATTCCAGGTATCCACACATCTTGCCAAAACTTGATTTTCCTAGCGTCTCCTACTGACCAACTTAATCCTCGGGCAAGTATACTTTTAACTCTGCATAAGCTTGACCAAATAACAGAATGGGCATTTCGTGGAATCATCTCACTCAAAACAGCATTACCTTTCATATACTTGTTAATAAGCACTTGGGCCCAAACAGTTTCTGAGTCTGATAACAGTCGCCATCCCATTTTAGTTAGGAGAGCTGCATTTGCTTGACGTGCACTACGGATTCCAAGACCTCCTTCATCCTTTGGCCTGCAGACATCCGACCATCTGACAAGGTGCATCCTTCTAGTTTCTTCAGTATCCCCCCAAAGGAACTTCCTACTAAGTCCATCTAACTTGTCGCATATGGAAGGCGGGATACTTAAGACCTGCATGGAGTAGCTTGGTATGGTATTGATTACCGACCGTATCAAAGTGAGACGTCCTGCCATCGTAAGTTGTCGAGCTTTCCAACCAGCTAATCGAGTCTGAGCCTTGGTCAGTATATGGTGGAAAGTGGTCTTTGTGATCCTAGAGTGCAAGGCCGGAACTCCCAGATAGCGTCCGAGGTCCTTGGTGACCTTAATACCCAGCTTCTCACTTAGCAATAGACAAACATTCTCAGGTACATTCTTCGAGAAAAAAACCCTTGATTTCGGAGCACTAATCTTCTGTCCTAAGGCCCGACAGAAGTTTTCCAATCCTGCTTTGATAATCTCCACTTGCCGCATAGACGCCTCAGTGAAAAAAATAACATCATCTGCAAAGAACAAGTGGGTTACTTCTGGTCCTTTTCGAGTGATCTTAATTGGCCTCCAATCATTTTCCAAAACAGCCTTGTTAATCTAGTGAGCCAAGCGTTCCATGCAAAGGACGATGTGGTTGCTAAGTCGAGCAGCATGAGATGTGTAAAAAATGTCAAAATTGAAAACATGATAAACAACATTGTTGTACATCTATGTATTATCTATACTTAAGAACCTGGATCATTTCAATTCAAGCTCCATATAAAAAAAATATTTACATTCCTCCTAGGTGCGTCACCCACGCAAATCGGTCTATGTCGATTGAGACTAGGTGGAACAAACTAGACAGATTTGCGTGGTCTAAGTCGATTGAGACTAGGTGGAACAGACTAGACAGATCGAGATTAGGTAGGTGAGACCATGCGTGTCCCCCAGGCTAGTTCACTAAGCTGCAAGCTCACCTGAGCTTGCCAGGATTTTGACATTGTTGCGTTTTGAATTTAAAAAAATTATAAAGGATAAATTATCCCATAGTTCCTGGTTTATAGTGAATATCTATGAGGTCTTTATTTTTTGAAAATAAATTTAGTCATTCTTGTTTTATGAAAAAATATTAATTTTGCGTCCCTAAGTGACATTATAATAATTTTTAGGGTAAATTGCCCTCCCGTCCCTCTCCTTTGCTTAAATTACTATTTTTTTCCCTACTGTTTCAAAAATGATGATTTCGTCCTCCAGATTTGATTTAATATCACTCTAAGGTCCCTGGTGCCGGAATCGGAAAAAAACTCCGGCGACCAGGGGTTTAAGATTACGAAAATACCCTTTTCATTTGAAAAGTAAAAAAACAAATTGAAATATAATCGTAATTCGTATTGAGCTGAAATTTTATATGAAGCATCCTAAAAATACACATGATTTACGCAAAAAAATTCAGAAATGTTGGAAGGACATAAGTATTTTTTTTATTTTTCAACATGCCAAAATTTTATAAAATCATATAAAATAGAAAATTTGTCCAATTGGGCTGAAACCTATCCCATATGTCTTTAAGCATCTTTATTGAATTTAGGAATCAAAAAGTCTAGATTCTCGATAGCCAATTTTGAAAAAGTCCGAGGATACAAAAAATATAGAGTTTTAATTTATTTTTTTACTAAAAATGGAGTCTTTAGTAAAGATTCTTAATGACACATAGAACAAGTTTTAGGTTCTAAATTCACTAGATATTCTTAAGAACACATGGGATAAGTTTCAGCCCAATTAGATAAATTTTCTATTTTATATGATTTTATAAATTTTGGCATGTTGAAAAATAAAAAAAATACTTATGTCCTTCCAAAATTTCTGAAATTTTTTGCATAAATCATGTGTATTTTTAGGATGCTTCATGTAAAATTTCAGCTCAATACGAATTACGATTATATTTTAATTTGTTTTTTTACTTTTCAAAGGAAAAGGGTATTTTCGTAATCTTAAACCCCTGGTCGTCGGAGTTTTTTTCCGATTCCGGCACCAGGGACCTTAGAGTGCTATTAAATCAAATCTGGAGGACGAAATCATCATTTTTGAAATAGTAGGGAAAAAATAGTAATTTAAGCAAAGAAGAAGGACGGGAGGGCAATTTACCCTAATTTTTATTTTTTGTCAATAAAATGTCAAAAATAGCCTTAAATGTAAAAAAATAAAAAAATCAACCTCCATCCCTTTCCTTCTCTGTCTCCTCTCCTCCTCCTCTGTCCCCACCTCCACCCCAACTCCTCCTCCTCCCAACAGGTACAGAGTTGCTCCTCGTGGCCCCTAAATTGGGTCTCGCAACCTCCCTGAGCGATAACAGCATTAGCAGCCCAAGTGGCTAGACCACCCCCTCGACTGACCCTTTCCCTTGTTTTCCTTCTCTCCTCCTCCCCACCGTAGGGGTCAGCCACCAAGACGATGTCTAGAGTGATCTGCTCTCCCTAGGAACTAGGGTTGCGACCTCATTCTTGAACCCCAATCGATCTAACTAAACCTTGGTAGCCCCGGAGGAGGGTGGGGAGTGGTACCTCAATGATCTCGGGAGGTCCAGGAAGCTCGGGTACGGGGTAAAGTCTGAGCAATCATCAAGGGTGAAGACAAGCGGTGGAGGGAGATCTCCAGAGGGTGGAGACTATGGCACGCTATGCAAGAGTGGAGAATTTGGCCCGGGAGGAGGCGGTGCCGGCGCTAGTAGAGGAGGAGATCGGGATGGCTAGACCTTGGGAGAAGTTTAAGGGTATTTATTTCACTTTAAAAAATGAAAAAAAGACTGATGATGTTAGCAAGGAGACCGATGACATCAAGGAGGGACCTTAGACCAATTTTTTAAAAAAAACTAAGGACAACTAAATAATTTTTAAAAAAGCCAGGACCCAAAAAAGATTGTGATTAGGATCAATGAGTAGAAGTAATTTGTCAAATCATAAATTATAAAGTTATAGATCATTATCTTATTTTTCTATATCCAAAAGGATTAGCTCAATCCAAGTCATCACTCAAAATATACGCATGGTCTACCAAAGTTGATTTAACTTAATGAGCAAACTAAAAGTGAAACTTGAGGCTTGTTTATACTACCTTCTACTTCGAATTAGGCAATGTTTCTCACATACAAAGTTGTAGATGTTAGGAATTCAACGATTAGAGAATAAGATTGCACAAAGAATATAAACATAAGATATAACGTAATTCGACCTAATATTTATGTCCATGGGGAGAAAAATATTGTTATTAATAGATACGACTCACAAAATCATACACAATTCTAAGAAAAAATGTCTATATGTAATAGATAACATCTTGGGGTATGAGAAATATATAAGTTAAATTAGGAGTTTAAAACAAGATTTGAGTCAACAAAAAAACCTATCCGGACATGCCTACATATTCAAGGAAACTTGACAGTCGCAAGCTTCCATTTCTTCTCACTTTTTTGACAATGTCCAATAATCTCCACTATTGACGAAAAATTTATTCTATAAAAGAACCATAAAACTCTTCTGAAACTTCAATAAACTCCAATTTGATGAAGCACCACCTCTTTAAAAATCATGAAATCTCGTGAAACTAGACCAACTCAATCGACTCCTCCAGGAACCATAAATAATTGTCATCAATAAGATAATCTCAGATTATTCAACTTTTTTTGTTTAATAACTTGGACCAGCCCCTAAGCTTGAGCTTCTAAACTTACTTGACATATATCATCAAATCTCTATTTAACCTCAACTAACAAGTTCACTTGTTGAAGCATTTTTTAGAACAATAGAGGCACCTTCTATTATCCAGTTAGCCTTATGCTCTACAGCCTCAAACTACTTCTCCGATAGATCATCTTGTCTTAAACTAATGCTACTTGCTATAATATAATGGACAACCTTTTGTTCCACCATATAGCACTCTCAACATGCATCGAACTCTATTGCTTGGCCTTAAGTGAGATAATTGATTTGCACAAGATATGGCTAATGACTTTTCATGCCCAATTCCAAAGTTACCCATGTCTTTGACGTGTATGTCCCTTTAGACAATTATAGCGATGCCCATGCTTCTCTGAGACAACCATGACTCTTTGTCTACGATGTCTCCACAAAACAACCATAACTTGTTATTCATATTTTTGTGAATTCAAACTTTACTCAAACCATACATGTCAAGTCTTTGCTCCTTCAAAGGAACTAACCTCATATGACCTTATCTAGTCTCCTTTTCATCAAAACTTAAAGGATGTGATTCCACTTACAATAGTGCTTCTACTAACATGTAGGCATTTCACAGCATCATTTTCCACCTTGATGAGACTGCCTATAACTCCGCACTCGAAGCCCGAAATATCTCAGGCTCCATACCCCAAGAGTGGATATGGTTAAAATTAGTAAGGATTTGGGATTTTCAATTTGGGTAAAAGAGATGGGAGATTTTTTTTATTTTGACATGTCATCAACATTTAGGATAGAAAATATGATGTAATGCTAACTTGACGGTGATATGTTCACTCAGGTTGTAAAAATTATCAATAGTTAAAAATTTGTAAGAAAAAGTTATTACTTTTGAAAATATTTGTCATCCAAATATTTTAAAGTATATACTACAAAATTAAAATATACAATATAAAATAAAAAAGTTGTAACACGCATTTGAACTGTCCATTCAGTAAAGAAAGACTAGATATCAAATTAATTAGTTAAAATGATCAAAATTTGGATTTTGAAACCAACAATGCGACTATTTGTTCTATATGTTATTTTATAATAGTAAAAAATAATAAGTAATGATCTAGTTTAGTTTGAGTGACTATCAGTTTGACCCAGTGGTTAAACAAAATTTAGGTCAACCTCTGGGTCATTTTCTAAGACCTTGGTACCAATATTTGAAGAAATAGATTAATAAGTACAGCTATTGATATTACTCAAATCAAAATGATTAGTTCTTAAACCCAAATTGCAATCACTTTTCCGAGAAATATCACAAAAATACTAAAATATTTTTGAGCTGGAAGCTTGATTTGGACAGCTACAACGCCATCCTTTGGAACCGCCACCTGCCGGCCACTTTTGGAAGCACGTGCAGGAAGCAACTGCTCCATCCTCGCACCCTTTGCCACCTGCATGAGGAACTCCGACGTTTCCATTTTCAGAACCTCGAGTACTGTGGGAGATTCTTTCGGATGCCTACCTTTTCAATTTTGTGCCTTTGGAAAGTACTTTGACATTTAATGTTATAAACTAGACCTGTAACTCATTAGTTCTGCTATTAAGTGTTTATTAATACCTAACTCATTATTTTCGTTGACATGTCTCCGGATGCTCGATGACCGGTGGCTTCATGTGTAAAGTTGGGAATTAGATACCTGGGGACATATAAAGTTGTCCCTAAATAGGGACTTAAATCGCCATTAGATAAAAATATATTTAAAAGATCTTAATCTAATGATTAATAATCACTAGGGACAATTACGACTTTTGCCAAATTCAATTAATTTCTCAGTAGTTAATGATTCCTATTTTTAGGAATGCTATCATTTAATTCACGTTTTCTTTCTCTCTCCATTAATTATCTCTAACCAATCACCCACTAATTATGATTTTAAAAAACATAACACTCACTTTCTCTGCCATAATTACCGACTTTGTCTAATTAATTAAATGAAACCATCCATCTTCCTCTCTCTCTAATTAATTAAAAAATGAAACCATACATTACTGGTTTAGCTTTCTACGTTACTGGTTCAATTTTCTACATTAGTGGTTTGGTTTCCTACATTACTGGTTCAAAGTTCGACATTACTAGTTTGTACTTTTATTGGTTTAAAGTCCTACATTACTAGTTCAAAGTCCTACATTACTGGTTCAAAATACTTACATTACTAGAACCAGTAATGTAGGACTTTGAACCAGTAATGTATGACTTTGAACTATTGATAGCCCGAACTAGTAATGTAGGACTTCGAACCAATAACGTACGTATTTTGAACCATTGATGTAAGACTTTGAACCAGTAATGTAGGACTTTGAACCAGTAATGTATGACTTTAAATCAATAATGTAGGATTTTAAACCAATAAGACTATAAATCAGTAATGTCAAACTTTGAACCAGTAATGTAGGACTTTGAACCAGTAATGTAGGACTTTGAACCAATAACCTAGGACTTTAAACTAATAAAACTACAAACCAGCAATGTCGAACTTTGAACCAGTAATGTAGGGAACCGAACCAGTAATGTAGAAAATTAAACCAATAGCGTAGAAAACTAAACCAGTAATGGATGATTTTGTTTTTTAATTAATTAGAGAGAGAAAGGAAGATGGATGGTTTCGTTTGATTAATTAGAGAAAGTCGGTAATTATGGTTACGTTTTTTAAAATCGTAATTTATGAGTAGTTGGTTAGAGATAATTAATGGAGAGAGAAAAGAATAATAAAAATCCATATATTAATGGATGTGTGGTTTGACAAAATTAACCTCGTCCCTAAATAGGGAGAAGCTATTTTGTCTCCAGGGTATCCAATTCCGTAAAGTTGTGGGAGTGGATACTCTGGAGATAATTAGTTTGTCCCTATTTAGGGACAAGGTTAATATATTCAATTAACCTAATCTACTAACTGATGCAGTTTCTCTCTCCATTAATGACCACCCCACCTAATGGATATGCAACGTGCTCACTCTTACATCATTGACATACATCACAGCTCTGGACCAAATTCTTGACATCTAACTTCAACCCTTTCCATAAAAAATGTCTTTTGATCTGCTTGTAAGTAACTAAACTACCTGAGTGGCCTCCAACAGCAGCATCATGCAAGTGGTTGAAGATTTCCATTCGTAATGGCCCTATGACTCCAACACAAATTCTACCTTTGTATCTGACTATGCCTTGTGAAAGTTGGTAATGTGGAACAGAACCTGGGGCTACAATCAACTTCTGAACCAACTCATGCATAGCATTATCATCCACATAACTGGCAGATATTAAGGCCAACTAGTCAGGAATCACAGTAGTAATAGGTGACAATTCATGTTTTCCATGTGTTACTCTTGACAAAGCATCTGCCACTCGATTCTCTACTCCTTGTTTATATTCAATAACAAAATCCAATCCCATCAGCCTAGACACACCTTTCTTCTGCAGATTTGTATGCACACGTTGATCAAGAAGATATTTAAGACTCTGATGATCAGTCTTAATGATAAACACTCCACCCTCCAAATAATGTCGCCACTTCGTAACAGCATACAAAAGAGCTAACGAATCCTTTTCATACACAGGAAGTCCCACATTTCTTGGCCCAAGAGCTTGGCTCAAAAATGCAATAGGTCAATTTCCTTGTGATAAGATGGCCCCCAAACCTGTGTCTGATGCATCAGTTTCCAATGTAAACTGCTGGTTGAAGTTTGGATAAGCTAAGATTGGTGCAGAAGTCATCTTTTCTTTGAGTGTCTGAAAAGCTGATTGTGCCAACTCATTCCAAACAAACCCATCTTTCCTTAACAGCAAAAATAGTGGTTTTGCTACCTCTGCATAGTTCTTGATGAATTTTCGATAGTATCCTGTTAACCACAAGAACCCACATAGATCTTTGACTGTCTTTAGAGTAGGCCAGTCTTGCATGGCCTTGACTTTCCTTGGGTCAGTGCTGACACCAAGGCCAGAGATGACATGACTCAAGTACTCGACCGAGCTCATGCCAAACTCGCACTTTGACAGCTTTAGAAAGAATTCATCACTAAGCAGAGTATCAAACACCAACTGGAGATGAGACAAATGAGCTTCTTCATCCTTACTATATATCAATATATCATCAAAAAAGACAAGAACAAACCGGCACAAATAGGGAGCCAAAGTTTTGTTCATGCAAGCTTGAAACGTAGCTGGTGCATTGGTAAGGCCAAAGGGCATTACCTTGAATTCAAAGTGGCCATGATGCGTCCTAAAGGCAATTTTATGCACATCCGACTCCTTCATTTTGATCTGATGGTAGCCTGCCCATAGGTCCAACTTTGAGAATATCTTTGCACCATGTAACTCATCAAGTAAATCATCAATTATTGGTATCGGATACTTATTCTTAATTGTCTGATTATTGAGTTATCTGTAGTCGATACACATACGCCATGTTCCATCTTTCTTCTTTAATAACAACACTGGAGATACGAAGGGGCTTTCACTTTCTTGGATGAATCCCGCCTTTAAGAGAGCTTCCACTTGCTTCTCGATTTCTTGTTTTTGGAAATGAGGGTATCTATAGGGCCGTATAGAAACTGCAGTCGTGTTTGGTAGTAAAGTAATGCCATGATCTTGCATCCTGCTTCAACTCCAAATCATCTCCCATTACTGTCAATATCTCTGCTGGAACAGGTTGTAACCAAGTGATCATCATTATCTCTTCAACCTGTTGTTTGAACAAATTTTGATTCAATGTGGCAACTGTCATACAACTCAATTATGCTGCAACATTGGAGTCCCTGTAACCTCTTAACACAATCTCTTTTCCTTTATTTCTTATAGTTGCTTCTACCTTTACAAAATCAAACATTACAGGGTTGCATTCTTGCATCCAGTCAGCCCCCAAAACTAAAACATAAGTTCCCAATTCCAAAATTCACGTCCTTACATATTTGATTGAGAACAAGCTGCCACTCATTTTCCACTTCACGTCCTTACACAATTAATTACAAGACACTTGCACTCCATTAGTTAAAGATATAGTGAATCCAGGTATTGTAACTTCATCCAACTTCAAATTTTGCACCAACTTCCTGCTAATAAAAGTTGCAGTGCTACCTGTACCCATCAGAATTAAAATGGCCTTATTCTTCATCTTTCCTCTCAACTTCAATGTCCCACAACCCATACTGCCATTAATGACGTGCATTGAAAGTTCAGCAGCTACTCCTTCTTCCTCCGTATCGGTATTCTGCTCTTCCTCCTCACAGCACTCCTCACCTTCTATAGTGTGTATGCCTTCCTTCTTCTTGCAAACATGCCCTCTCACCCATGGTGTTTCTCCACAAGTATAACAAAATGGTTCTTTCCTCTTGTTGATCGCTTGCTCCAACCCTGGCCTCTCTGCTTTGAATTCAAGGTAGTTCGCCAGGTGTTCGACGAATTTCCTGTACTCTAGGTGTTCGACGAATTAACCAACCCAGTTCTTGATGTAACACCAGTCCCAACTCTACCACCATTCACTCCTTTCTGACTTGCCTTCAAAGCTGTTTCATACAACTGAGCTTTAATGATTGCTTCTCCTAAATTTGAGGCCATGTTCGCACGAACCCATGGCTTGATCTGATCAGACAATCCACCCACAAAAGATTGCATATAGTACTCATCTGTTAAAGCCGGATTCTCTCTGATCATAAACCCTTTAAGCTCCTTGAATTTCTTAACATACTCCTCCACGCTACTTTTCTGTCTTAGGTGGTTAAATTCCTCCACAACAGAATCTCTCAAATTAAACCTTCTACACAAATCCTCCGAAAACTTTATCCAAGAAACTTCCTTCGATTGTAATCTCCATCCATCGAATCCAAACTTCCGCAACATCATCTAGATGAATGCTTGCTATCTCTACCCAACGTCCTACGTCAATCTTGTACATATTGAAGTGCTTCTCGCACCTCCTTAACCAACTCCTAGTACTTTCACTGGAAAAAGACGAAAATCTAACCTTGGATTGAGGAAACCTTCCTTCCGACCACTGCACAAGGACGACGCTTCCTCCTCCACCGGCGCGTTGGCCACCTCTATAGATTCTTCGACTCCAATAGCAGGTATGGCCACAACCACTGGACCTGGACCCAGTATTCCGTGATCTCCCATCCGACTCTTAAGCCAGTCAAACATTTCATTGTGCGACCTAGTCATTGATTCGAACCGCTCCTTATTTTTGTTTTTGTTCTTCTCCAATCGCGGCTCTATCATCAGGAACCGTTCCTCGATCTTCCGAAACTGATCTTCCATGGACTTTGAGCGTGTGTCCATCGCTCTGATACCACTTGTCCAGTTCTTCACTTGACGATTAACAAGAATGGGGAAGAGGGAATCTTGAGGGAGAAAGAAAGAGAGAGAAAGGAGAAAGATTGTATTAGAAAATTGGATATTGTACTGTATGAGTAATACAACAAAAGTTTGGGTATTTAAGAGTAATTTGCTACATCTCCCGCCTGTTTACAATGCCTACTAACCGACTTAACAATTTTATAAACGTGCTCCAATCTGCTGTCGCCACGTGTCCTTCCCTTTTCTGCGAATTAATGAAATCAAACGATCGGTCGTCCCAAAGTCCGCCTCTCAGCTGTTCGATATAATGGCTGTGACAAAAATCAACGATTTCATGATCCTCCCGGAGCGATCTTTAATTGTTGGGATTTTTTGGGATTTTGATTGATGTATAATTTTGGTGTAATTAGTGAAATTATTATTTTTGAATGTATATGTAGATAAGTCTTATCAAAGTTTAGCTATAATTTGTGTTTATTTAAGTTGTCATGCTCTACATGCGGATGTTTATTTATTCGGGAACACATCTTACATTTTATATTCTCCCATCGATCAAGGGCCGGAAGGAGCAAAGAAACATCGACATTAATTAACTAATTGATCCGTAATAAAATTGCATCATATCGCATTAAAACATTTGACTATATTATATGAAAATTTAAAAATTTCTTCATACATTTCCTGTATGATAAACTCAAAACTAATATACTATCGATTAGGGGAAGTTACTTACTGCCATGGACATTACTTTAATCCTCTTTGCGAGCATCTCAATTTATTCGGGAACGCATCTTACATTTTTTATTCTCCCATGTGGAATTAAAAATATAGTAAATGACTGGACCATGTGGAGAAGATAGATGAGCCGCTTTCACGTGGCTACAGCTATTTGGAGTACTATAAAAAAAAGAGAGATTTAGTTTAAGTGACCGCTAAGAAATTCGAATTATTAGAAACAATCAGTATTAAACATAAATATTTCCCAAATGCCGCCTCTCTAGTCTCTCTCCTTTTTTGTTTCTCCTCACTCACGCAAAATGATAGCAACGGTAAAAAAAAACTAGGACCAAAGAAAGATAAGTGAGGCTTAAGGGGGAATATATATGGAAACAACAGAGAAGAAATCAGAAACGGAAAATAAAAGAATGTCGTTAGATGGAGAATCATCGCTAAGCGGCCAAGAAGTAGTGGCAACTCATGTTTGGGTTTGCATATTCAATGGCGTTGAAGTGCGCAACGGAGCTTGGAATTGCCGATATTATTAACTCCCATGGGGCTCCTATTACAATGGGAGTGGATACCCTGGGGACTTTCTCCTTGTCTCTATTTAGGGACAAGGTTAATTTAGACAAATCACTAATTTACTAATTAGGTTGATTTTCTCTCCATTAAATGTCTGTAACCAACTACCTAATTACTCACCTAATTTGACGGTTTTCTTTAATTATCTTCTTTCTCTCTCCATTAAATACATATTTTAACGCAAAATATCTGTCATTAGTCGTAATACAAAATAATTTTTACTGGTTTGGATAGTCGATTCACTGGTTTGAATTGCTGGTTTACTGGTTTAGATTGATGGTTCACTATTTTGAATTGATGGTTCATTGGTTTGAATTATAGATTCACTGGTTTGAATTACTGGTTTACTGGTTTGATTTATTGGTTCACTAGTTCGAATTGCTGGTTCACTAGTTTAATTATCTTCTTTCTCTCTCACTGGTTTGGATTGTCAGTTCATTGGTTTGTTTTATTAGTTCACTAGTTTATTTTACTGGTTCACTGGTTCATTTTGCTGCTTCACTGGTTTATTTTACTGGTTCAAAGTCCCAGACGAGAGAAGAAAGTAGATGATTTTTTTTGGAAACATGAGTTTAGGAGGAGAGAGAAGGAGAATTAATTGATAATTCGGCTAAAAAAAGGGAAGCATTAACTACTGGTTTATTTTATTTTTTGGAAACTTGGGTTTAGGAGGAGAGAGAAGGGGAATTAAATGCTCATTCGCCTAAAAAGTAGGAATAATTAACTACTGAGAATCAATTAGTTTTGGCAAAAGTCCTAAATATCCCTAAACATTAATAGTCATTAGATGAGCATCTTTTAGAATATATTCTAATCTAATGGATGAGATTGTTGTCCTTATTTAGGGACAAGCTTTATGTAGTCTCCAGGGTATCCAAATTCTATTACAATCACCTAGATTGCCTCAGGTCTAATTTTTATATCCTCTCTCCTTCCATCCCTAGAGCACGCATATTTTTTGTGACCTTTAATTTAGGTGATTTAGACTAAATTTTTGGATTTTAAATTTATTTTGGCTTTATTCTCTTCTCAAACAAGATTTTACATTTTAAGTACTTTGAGTTTTTAGATAAAAAACCGAACTTTTAGAAGAAAAAAAAAGAAGATATGTTATCATCCTAATTACTAAATATTAGTAGAACAAACATTTTTTTGGTGAATTTTTGAGTTTAGTCTATTAAATTTAAATTTTCGGATTTTAGATAAAAGAAAATTTCCCAAACAAGATTTTTCTCTATTCACAAAGGTGAGTTTGAACTTCCGACCTATTAAAAATAAAGTAGAATTCATTATCATACTATTTACCAAGCGTCCATAAAGTAAAGCATATCATTGATTACCAACTTGGTAAATTTCAGGCATGAAGTACTCACCGAGCCCTGACATATCCTACCTTGCCCGGATCATGAGATATTTGGCTC
>SOPF01026186.1:0-13847 GCA_012979155.1 Hypericum perforatum
AGATTTTGGTCAGCAGTGAGCAACTTTTCACTTTTGGCTTTTTGGAATGAGATCATTGAGTACGTGAGATAATGGAATTTTCCTTTATTTTGGGCTGAAAGAGTAGCACTTTAGACTTTAGAGTATACTTTTTTGCTTTTTTAACATCACTTTTCTGCCTTTGTTTATACTTACGAGACCTGAAATCTAAGCAACATGAGTACCATTAGGCCAAAAGGTTAATCTCATTATTGCCTCAAACTTTGTGTGGTTCTTTATTCCTAATTTAGATGTTTAGTAATGCTCACCTTGATGCTCTAGCAGCTAACTTTGCTAGTTTCTTTCTGACAGTCACCGAGTTGGTGGAAGGGGACTCTTCTAGGAAGATTGTTGAGATCATATGCAGGACAAGCTGGTTGAAGAGCAACGAGAACAGTTGCGGCCGGATTGAGAGAGTGCTCAAGGTCCACAACATGCAAAAGACGCTGGCTCGGTTTGAGGAGTATCGAGAGATAGTGAAAATAAAGGCCAGCAAGCTCCCAAAGAAGCATCCGAGGTGTATAGCTGATGGGAATGAGCTCTTGAGGTTCTATGGCACAACTGTATCATGCAGTTTAGGCCAAAATGGTTGCTCGAGCCTATGCATTTCCGACAGGTGCAGCGTATGTCGAATTATCCGGAACGGGTTCTCAGCCAAGAAGGAGCTCAAAGAGGGCGTCGGTGTGTTCACAACCTCGACTAGTGGACGAGCATTCGAAGCAATTGAAATATACGAAGACGACCCTTCAGTCAGGAAAGCTCTGATAGTGTGCAGGGTGATTGCTGGGAGGGTGCACCGACCATTGGAGAACATACAAGAGATATCAAGCCAAACAGGGTTTGATTCGTTGGCCGGGAAAGTAGGCCTCTACTCGAATATAGAGGAGCTGTACTTGCTAAATCCTAGAGCACTCCTGCCTTGCTTTGTGGTGATATGCAAGCCATGAGGAAGCGACATGTTGTGGTTATAAGGATCTCTTCTAGGACAATTTGGTAGCAGATTCTTCGATTCTTATACATTGTGGAAGAAGCTTTGATCTCTCTCTCTGGAACCTCTCGTTTCTTGTCTGTACATCAATTTTTTCCATGCTTCTCAATGTAGCTCTTGATCTGCTTACCTCGTTCTATCACTCTAGTGCTTTTCATTTTGTGTGACATTGGTCCCGGATTCAAGACCCAAAAACGATATTATCCCCAATTATAATTGCATTATATCAACTATTGTGAATGTGTTTCGAGTTCCGATAATGCAGTTGCGTTGGTTAGGGAATGGTGTGACCGTGTTCGATGTCCGAATACTAAAAATTTCGACAATCGAGTATCTTGTAAATGCAGAATTAACATAGTTAACAGTTGCACAGCAACCAAAATTGAAATGTGAACTGAAGCAGCAAACTTTGAATTCAAAACTTCAATGCCATTTAACAATTGCAGTTGAGACCACTAGGAAAGGCGGATCCAGCTGTTCTGACAATTTTCTTAATCCCATAATGTCACTAGGACAAAGAAACAGAATAATCAAATTGTTTGAAACCTAGAATTCCACATTTACATCTATATCTACCTACATAGGACGATATGTCACCTTCTTGCATTTTCTATTCAGATGAGATACTAAATACCAAAAGAAGTTTACAGTCTTCAAAGCAAGACACCATAGTTCTAAAATAATTATTTCCCTCTGCCATCCATTGGAAAGTGCATGTGGTCCAATTTTATATTAAGGCTATGGTAAAAACGACAAAAGTTTATGCCAAACTAGAAGTTATTCTAAAAATAAGGTCTAAACTTTGGCTCAATGTGCATTTTTTTTGGGGGGGAAAATACAGTTTGGCTTCTTTGCGTTACATGAAAACTCTACAAACGATTTTGAGCTTTAAAAACGTCCAATTAAGACCATAACCTTTCTTTTTTTTAGATTTTTCGGTTTTAGTTATCAAATTATGTTAATCATGTGCTTTGTTGATCAGTGTTGTTTCTAATTGTCGCCCTAGTTGATGTCACACCGTGTCAACCTTCTCGCTTTATTTGTCGAGAGAGTCTCTCTAGAGTTTTTTTTTCTTTCCTTTTTTCTATGGATGACAATGAGTAATGCCTACTAATAGGATCTAATTCATACCCTAGTTTTTGTAATTAGATTCATATCATACCTAAGACTCTATGAATATTTTTTATAAAGACTGAGACCCAGACTCTCGGGACTTGCTAAAAATTCATGTCTCATTCATAGACCCGCTGCTTTATAACATAATTTTTAAATTTTAATATCATATTAGGATAAATTTAAACCAAATAAAGTCTATATAATAAAATTACATTCAGCTCCATGTAGTTTGACGTATTTGACTCTCGTCTTTTCTAATTTGCAAATTGATTAAAATCACCCCTAGTTTGGCAAAATTGTACTCTGAGGTCCTTGAAGTCGAAATCAGATTTTTTGCCAAATTAGGAGTAGTTTTAATCGATTTGCAAATTAGAGGGGGCGAGAGTCAAATATACCAAACTACAGGGGCCTGAATTTAATTTACTCTAAAAAATAAAAAGAAATAAAGTATGTATAATAAAATGACAACATCAAACTAAATTTGAACCAAATAATAACATCTAAACCAACTAAATAAACATAGTTCAAAAGTTATTTATAAACTGATAAGTATAACATATAAAGTTCTAAAATAAATTATTACTAAATTTCCATCCCTCCTTTTTTTAAAGTCTACAACAAAAATTGCTCACGTGACTTAACTATTCTTGGTTATCTCTGCATCTGTAATTTAGATAATTATTTAATATGTGATATTTTAATATAAAAAATTAATATTATATATACTTAAAATTTATTATCGACATCATTAATAACTAAAACATATTCCACATCATTTACACATTCTACTGAATATATTGAATAAAATAAGATATCAAATTTAAACACATTATTTTAAATGAACTTGATAATTATGTGTTATGATTTTTTTGGTTAGCCACTAAATTTTTCTCATTCGGTGCTAGGGTTTTTTGTGAGTTAATTTATATATGAATTATTATTATTTTAATAATGGATTAACTAGTGTAAGTATGATCTAACTAATAAATCTATGGGTAAAGTTTAACTAACAAGTCTGTAGGTAGGATTTGGGTCTGGATTTGTATCGACGTTATCAAAATTTAAAAAATTAATAGACACAAATTCATACTGTACTTATGATCCATAAACGTTAAGACTCGCATGATAGGGTAAAAGTTTGACCCACGGGGTATCTCTACTTTGGGAGGATTCATCCAACCGGTGTGCTAGTGTCGATCTCGACTGGAGGGTGGAGGCTGGAGGCGTGGGTCACTATAGACCACCTCTCCGGTTAGATTCACTTATCTTTAAATGTGTTGTTTAGTTTGTTTGTGTTGTGTTATTTTCTTACTGTTTTCATAGTTGTCTTGTCTGTTATTTTGTCAATGATGTTACTAGCTGTTATCTCTACTTTAAAAGGATTCATCCAACCATAGTTGTCTTTTTTGATTGTTCTATATCTAGTGTGTGGTTCAATATCTGTTAGCAGTATTTTAGTCAAGTCACATCTTCTTTACCTCTTGAAGTTGTTAATATGACCAAATTGACCAATTATACTACCCATTTGATATTTTACTTTTTATGTCTGTTTTTGTGTTATGCGTCTATATGTAACTTTCATTTTCATGTGTTGTAATGTTCTCTTTTTATGAAAGACTCTAGGTCACTTTCTAAGAAAAAATAAAATTGGTGACATGGATTATCAAAATGGGTTGACATGCACGTGTTATTAATACGAGATGGCCTAATAATTGACAGACATATTACTTGTTCCGGGCAGAGTCAACATATGAAAAGATTTTTTCATAAATTTGAGGTCCTTACGAGATTTTTGAATCAAACTTTCTTTAACCTTTCGACTGAGCTTCTTTTGAAAATGTGTAGTAAATGCTTTGATCGATCTTGCTCCTGCCCTGGTGCTTCTGGTAGATCTGCTCCTGAAAAGAGCAGCTCATGACAAGAAGGAGGCAGAGGTCCCACATACTCTCTCTCTCTCTCTCTCTATATATATATATATAGGGTAAATTACCCTCAGGTCCCTGACTTTTGTTCGAATTTGCGGTAGGATCCCTGGCTTATAAGAATTTGGTCTAAGGTCCTTACTTTTTGAATTAATATTGGTCTTGGGTCCCTAAAGTTACTGCAGATGACGTCAGCAAATTTTTTTTATTTTTTTGTCATTAAACTGACCAAAATACCTCTAGGCAATCATCTTCAACCCCAATTTATCCCGATTCCAGCTCCGGCCTTTGCCTCTAGAGAAATCGACAGCCACAGACCCGCCAGCCAAGCCGCCTTGCTCACGCCGAACCCAGCGGCTGCCTCCGATCGACTCCACGTTGCTCAGGAGCCCCCTCCCCCCGCGTTGCCCCCCTCGCGGCTCGCTCCTCCACTGTCGCCCACGGCCATCACGGCTTCGCCGGCCCTCCACAGTGGCGTCCCGCTCCTCCCTGCCTCGCCCCGACGATCCACCAGGCTTCCACGAACAGCGGGCTGGCCCGGAGCTCATCACCGACAGCTCTCCCACCCGCGGCTCCCTCCCCCGACGCGGTCAACCCTCTCAGTCCGACCATGGTGGAGTACGAGACCACCCTCTCTGCTACGAGCCCGCCCCTAGCCTTCGTCCCCGTCGCTGTGCCGAGCTCCTTACTGGCTCTGAACTTAGGGTTTGTTGTTGATGGTCGATTATTGAACTTGGGACGGTGGAGGAGCGAGCCGCGAGGGGGGCAACGCGGGGGGGGGGGGGAGGGGGCCTCCTGAGCACCGTGGAGTCGATCGGAGGCAGCCGCTGGGTTTGGCGTGAGCAGGGCGGCCTGGCTGGGCGGTCGGTGGCCGTCGATTTCTCCAGAGGCGAAGGCCGGAGCCGGAATCGGGATAAATTGGGGTTGAAGATGATTGCCTAGGGGTATTTTGGTCAGTTTAATGACAAAAAAATAAAATAAATTTGCTGACATCATCTGCAGTAACTTTAGGGACCCAAGATCAATATTAATTAAAAAAGTAAGGACCTTAGACCAAATTCTTATAAGCCAGGGATCTTACCGCAAATTCGAACAAAAGTCAGGGACCTGAGGGTAATTTACCCATATATATATCTTTCTCTCTCCCTTTTGAATTTCCAAAATGTTAACTTTGATTAGTCACTTTTACAAACTTAAGACCACCCGCACGGGGGGGCCGTGCGCCCTGGGCGGGCCACGTGTCACCCCCCATTGGACGAGACGGGGCGCCTCCCTGACAAGCGCCTCGCCCTCGCGTGTCAGGTGGGCGAGCGACGCCCCAGACGCGCGACCTCGACCTGGGTGACGTGGCCCGCTCTGATTGGGCCACGTCACCCAGGTCGAGTTAAATTTTTTTTTAATTTTTTTTTAATTTTTTTTAAAAATCGAAAAAAAATCGAAAAAAATCGAAAAAAATTTAAAAAATTTCTATTCAACATTTTCAATTTTTTGTCCAAATGAAAATTTTTTAAATTTTTTTAATAATTTTTAACAATTTTTTGAATCCAGATTACGAGCCTTTTTCGGTAAAAAAATAAACGTGTGGTCCAAATTTAAAGGAAAAACGTGTGGTCCAAAATCATTTGAAAATTCTATAAATTGATACAACTTCTTCATAAAATTATTTTTGTGGTTGTGGTTCAAATTTTTAATTTACCGTATTCGAAAAAGCACGAACAAATATTCGAATTTGATATAGTTAGCTGTATTTTAAAAAGCAGAGCTGAAAAAAAAAAGATGATGTGGCTGGGGGCACGAACACTGTAGCAGGGGCAGGGGTGTGGACTGAAAAACTGAGAGCAGGGTCACGCTGACGTGGCGCCCAGGGCACGGACTGTAGCAGGGGCAGGAGTGCGGATGGTCTAATAATCATTTCATGGACCTGCAATTGAATCAACAATAGCCATTAATGCCGGTCACATGCACCTCATAAATGTGGGACTAATACTTCTATCCTCCTCAAAGCACTTGCCGGTTGACTAGGGAAATTGAGTATAAATCCATTCGGGTAATCACCAGAATGATGACTAATCTAGATTCAAATTGTGTAAAATTTGTGAAGAGTGAAAAAATTTTCTAAATAAATATTTGACAGTATTATATTTCGAAAAACTCGAATTTGTTAACTATAGATTAGACGAGAACCAGATTGGCAAGGCTTAAATGCATGGGAGAGAGTAGCTTGTAAGCACATGAGCTCAGACATTGATATATTCTAAGGCAGTTGGCATGGCCCCCATGACTTGGACTCTTCACTGGTAAGGTGGGGATCCCATCCCACCTCCAAGCCATGCCTCAAAAGGTGTCACTTATGAAGGAAACCAGATTTTGGACGTTGTTATAAGAAGATGTTCAAGACTTCGAAGCACATGCAATGTAGTGTATAACTGCAATTATTTCTATGTATATTTGGTATTGATATGTTTCAGGATGTAATTAACATGAAGTCGATCAACCAAATTTTATAAAAGCTAGGTATTTTTTAGTATTTTATTAAATACCAAATTTGTTGTATTTAGTGATGTTTCTTTCATTAAGACTAAACTCGAACATTATAGGTTGCACTTGGTTCTAAGAATTTTTTTTTGTCATATTCCACTTAGCATGTGCTTTCTATATCGATAAGGATGACAAGTCCCTTTCTATGAGTCAATAAGAGTTACTAGTTTATCCAAAGAAACAAATAAATAGAAGGATACAAACATCAAATAAGCTAGAGATTTGATTATTATATAGTTCTTTCCTTTTCTCTTCTGTCTCTTCCCTTACGAGAGAATTGAGAGCTACTTTTTGACACAACAGATATAGGGAGCTGCACTAAATTAACCACGCATCAATGAAAGCTAACGTAAATTAATGATCATCCAACTATAATCAATTGTGGTATAAAAAAGAGTATACAAAACCAACCAATTCCAGCAAGCCTAAGCCAATTTATCCTACCATTACTTGGCAGTAGAGCCAAGTCAGAACGGAAATTGAATGTATACATTTTCAAGTAAACAGAGCGCGTCTTGTTGGTTGAGAAAGTGAAAATTTGCATTAAAGCTACGACCCATTTTGAGTCTGATTTTCTTTTGGAAGTAACTTCATGCTATTGGAATGTTTGCAATGCCCCTCAGTCTTATGATTCTCATTGTCGGGTCACTTCCTTCGAACTGCCATTAAATTGAGCTGCTTACTCTTTTTAATGTCTCGCTCTCAGGTTAAAATTATTTTTTTGGGGGAGGAATCAGCTTAAAATTGATGGTTGTTACTGATTGATGCGATTTCGGTTTACTCTTACAAAGCTCCATAGACCCGACCAGATGGTCCGCTATTACTTTTATATAATATATATTTTTTAAAATTGAGCAATGTCAAGTCAGAAAGGTGATTTTATCAATAATATTTTTTAGGGCAAATTACCCCATAGTTCCTGGTCTTAATCGAATTCTCCTATCGGGTCCCTTCTTTCTCATAGATGATTTAGTCATCCCTCTATGTTGAAAAAATATTGGTCTCAGGTCCCTGGTTGACTTTCTTTCCCATTTTTTCTTCTTTATCATGTGAAATGACTATTTTACCCTTCACAAAAAGATAAAAATAAGATAAAATTTGTCGTTTTGTGAAGGGTAAAATAGTCATTTCACATAACAAAAATTAAAAAAACGAGGCTAATTTGGTCGGTGGGGACCTTAGACAAATATTTTTAAATAAAACAGGGATGGATTACTCATTTATGAGAAAGGAGGAACCTGATAAAAGAATTATGGTAAGTCCAGGGACTAGAGGGTAATTTGCCCTATTTTTTATATTTAAATCTAAGATTTTCTTAAATGAATCCAAGTATTTTATTACTTCAACCTATATAGATTCCAGGGAAAACATTTTCGTGATGTCCCAAATCATTTTCTTGTCTTTTTGGTTGCCATAGCTCATTATACTTGTAGTTGTTGATGAATCTTATATTCTGGTTGGGATTGTAGAGCTAAACAAAATAATGTAATACAAAATGATATCTTAACTCCACATTAAAATGGTTTGATTACCAGTTAAATTTGTGAGGTTTTTATGGTTTAAACCGTGGCTACTATGGCGTAATCACGTTTTTTGTTGTTGTTTCTTGAATGCATTTACAACCATATTATTATCATTCAGTATCAACAATTGAATGCCCCAACAATGATTTTCCGTTGTTAACTTTAAAATTATTAAATATAATATGATATGCGAGAGAAAATTGCACGATATAATTATCTAGGAAATCTAGAGTTCATATCTTGAATGTGGTAGAAAAATATATCTTAAAAATATACTTTGATATAATTGATGGTTAAATATAGAGTGCATGATTCTCACTTTCTTATGGAAAAGTTATATTCCAAATACTACGCTTAATAAGAAAAAATCATCATAAAAATCTGAGGGCCACCTTCTTTCTTCATTTATCTTGGTTTGACGAATCAGCTGGGTTCTACCTAGATTTTAGCTTTAGCTTGGACATTACCACGCTCGGCAAAGTTAGCATTTAGTACCTTACCAACCAATTTCTGGCTACAGCGTGACACTAATACCGAAATCCAAAATAGTATAATCCAATATTAAATGGTCCAACTGATGTTCTATTTCCAAGAAAGGTACATTATTTTTCAGTAGAGGGTAGAAATCCATTATCCACACAACAAATAACAGTATCACGGATTATATCTTGGATGTCATATTTGTAGCTGAATCCCAAAGCTCTCAATTTCTCGGAAGAAATCTCAGGCGGCGTTGAATCTTGTCTCTCCCCTACCGACCTGAAGAAAAAAAAAGAACATAGCAATGGTATTAAATCATGTTTCGAGATCTTTTGTTAAATAACCGATGATGGAAATTCATGTTGAACTTGAAAATCAAAATAATCAAGATTAGATCAATAGACAAATATTATTCCTAATTTGATAAAAAATTTCGACTTCGAATCATTAGAATAACTTACCGATTCATAATTGGTGAAGGGTAGGCTTCAGCTAGACGATCAATTAGCTCATTCAATGGACAGCTCTGTGTACAACTTATGTATCTACCCTGAACTCGGCTTTGCTCCATCAGAAACAAGTGTGCGTTGCTTATATCCTCAACGTGCACTAAAGCAATAGATCCCATTCTCGCATTAACAGCAGATAGGATCGAGTAGAACTTGGAGTCACCTACAAATACCAGCAATTTTCTATGTACATCACATACAATATGTCTAAAATAGCGTGTTTTGTCCTGAGATCCTCGATGCCCGACTCAAATGGTAAAGGGTGGTGTCGGGAATTCGGGGGAACGGTCCGAATTCGAAATTCTGACACAATGTACCTGTTATTGGAGATAGCAGAACTTGGATACTCGAAGGAACAGTTAGTGTCAGGAACGGACCGGCAACCGTCGTGGTTATGACAGAGATCAGATCGATGCAGTTCTCTTTAGCATACTTAAACGCGGCTTCCTCGGACAAAAGCTTGGAGAGTGCATAAACCTGTCAAGAACCAGCAGCCACAATAATATTAAGACAGCAAAAATGTAAACACGGATGTGCGGGTTCAGAGACCAACCCATCCGCTTGCTTTGGTGTTCCAGACTTGATCGACCGGAGTCCGGCAAGTCTCGTCGACGACTTGTCGCCATTCTCCGAGGCTGTCTCGGGCTGTTAGAGTGCTAATGGAGGAAGTGAAGACGACCCTTTTCACGGTCTTCGATTTGGAGCAGGATCTGAGGAGGTTCAGCGTTCCATTGATTGCAGGGTCGATTATAATCGAGTTCACGTAGTTGTCTTCAAGTTGAGGAGCCAAAATTAGGAATCAGTTTACTTCAAAACCACGTTTGCTTCCACTTTAACCAAGCATCGTTTGGATTTTTTTTTTTTGTTAGAGGTTTTCTAAATTGACAATTTTCTACAAAAAAAAAAAAATCATAGCCATGGTTAAACTTTGCTAACTAGAAGTCCTGTTTAGATGGTACAGTTTGCGACATATTATTTTTTGTTGTGGAACCTGCCCAAACTATGCAAGAGCTTTACCGCCTCTTCGAGCAAAAATTCTACTGCGCAAAGTCGGAAGAATTTTAGAAAGATCAACGACACGTTTGGGGAGACAAACGAGTGACAGAACGTGTGAGAGAGTCTCACTTATCATGTTTGATGAAACGATGAGAGAAAATGATACCCGTTGGATCTATGGTGTAACAATGATCTATGATGTAACAACCGTTGGATTGGAGTGATTATTAGAGAATTTAACTCCCAAGTTTTACCTACGAAAAAATAATATTAACCGGCCCATCATTTAGAATTTGGGAGATACACCTAACAAAAGCTATACATGGCCAGCATTTATTGGTTGCTCTTTTGATAAGGTATGTTGGGACCGATTCCGTTGAATACATTAGGTCCCCGGAAAACTCAGTCGCAAGTTGCAACGTTAAGATTATATTCTACTACAATTTATATTATTTAATTCAACAGATATTCAAATATCCGATTATATAAATTGGTAATATAATTAAGAACGTACCGAGGTTGTCAACTTCGGGGACGTCAAATTCCATGGAGGCTGCAACGTGGAAAACGCCGTCGCAGCTCTTGATGGGCTCATCGAAGCTGCCTTCTTCTTGCAGATCAGCTCTGAACAATCTCAACCGGTCTCCACCGGGCCACAAAGATAACAGGTGCATCACCTTCGCTGAGAATTAATGGACACAAATTATATTTCATTGACCAGTCTAAGGACAAAATTGAGATAGCAACTTATGAATGTAAGTAACCGTTGGAGGGACATGCAGGATAATAATTTTAAATATATATAGATATATTGAGAAATCTACATGAAAATAATTTAAAATCGAGTACTGAAACAAACTTGATGATTTTATTTAGGGGAAATTAGGCTAAAGTCCCTGTCCTTTGGTCATTCAACTATTTTTGCCCCTGCTATTTGAAAACTACCCTTTTAGTCCCTACTGTACAAAATAACACAGATGTTTAGTCCCTAAAAATCAACTTAATTTTTTTGTATGACCATTTTGCTCTTCGTTTGAAAATTTAAACCAAACTCAAAACCTAAACCAAACCAAAATTAAACTAAACCTAATTAAACCAAACCCAAATAAACCCAGCTACCCGAAACCGCCGATCTCCGCCACCTATGGCCTCGCCGGAATGATCCGAGGCCAGATCGACACCCCCCAGCCCAGCGGTTCTTCCAAGCCTAACCCCGAGTTCTGATGTGACCCGGAACGTCGCCCCCGACTTCTCCTCCTCTGTCCTCTTTCCGTCGCTCGTCGGAGCAGCTATGGGCCGCGCCGCCCTGATCGGAGCACACCATCACGGTCCTCTCCTTCAGACGAACACAACGGTAGGTCATTCGACCCTACAGCTTCAGCCGTCCACCTCCCCCGCGTTGGCCCCCTCCGCGGAGCTTCTCTCCGTCGTCGGCGCCGCTCCACGACCCGGCGTGGTGATCGGTTCCCATTTCCTGGCTCAGCACTCCCCGGCGAACCCAATAGTGGTGGTCTCCCCCGCCAATTTGCCCGGAATCAAAAAGCCCTCTTTTTAGACTTCTGGGCCGCCGACGCTGATCTCTGCCGCCGCGGACCTCTCCAGCCGGAGCGACCATCAGCCACAGCTCCCTCGCGCCATGCCGAACCAGCTAAGCACTGCCACGCCCCTCACGTGCAGCCGTTAGCCGTTAGCCGTTAGCCGTCGCCGGTGATTTTTCTGGCTTCGGGAGTGGCCGGACTTGAACGCTGGTGGGTCGGTTGGCCCTCGGCTGAGTCGGAGAATGGTGACGGTGTCGGTCCCTGTGTGGGGTTAGGGTTCGGTTTCGGGTAGTTGGGTTTATTTGGGTTTGGTTTAATTGGGTTTAGTTTAATTTGGGTTTGGTTTGGTAAGAAGGGAATAATGGGAATTAAAAAAATTATGTTGATTTTTAGGGACTAAATATCTGTGTTATTTTGTACAGTAGGGACTAAAATGGTAGTTTTCAAACAGCAGGGGCAAAAATAGTTGAATGACCAAAAGACAGGGACTTTAGCCTAATTTTCCCTTTTATTTATTCTATAAAATGAGCAGGACCGTATTTGGAAGGGAACGTCACGTTTTATTCTTATGTATGCTCTTCTGTTTTATAAATGAGATGCGCATCATCCACCATTGTCACAAAAAGAATATATATTATATAAATGAAAAACCTAAATGTGAGCTGGCCCATAGCCCGTCCATAAAAATGAAAGAGCAGGCCCATTCATCCAAAGAGGCCTTAAGCCCCATTATTTCTTCCCAACCAAACTAAACCAATAAATTCCACTTTCATTTTCTAAACAAAACCTTAGCGTTAACAACTCAACTACCCCTCAAAAAATAAACAACTCAACCACCTCCACCATAACTTAAAGTTATCGAATTTAACATTATTAGATATTAAGAATAATTTTATTACCATTTTAAAATCTCAGTCAATTGAAATTTTTTTTTTTGAGATCCTATTCTAAATCCTATTCTATTACATCACAAATGCTCATACCAAGAGTCGAACCTTGGACTTCACCCCACATGAGTGGGAACAATGCCACTGGACCAAATGGTCACTCGGCCTCAGTCAATTGAACTTGAATATTCAATACAATAAATATTATGTTACCATGTAATTTCAAAGTAAAAAAACTGAATCAACCCCACATTTTATGTCCGAGTCCCTTTTGTCATGGACCAAATTTTTTTTTTTCGCAAGTTAGTCCTTAAAGTACAGAAGTTTTATCCAATGACACTTGTCTCTCCGATCAACAAACTAAACGTTGAACTTTCAGCAATCATCAAGATCATCAAGACAGGAGAATCAAAGGCAAAGAAAAACCAAGAAGAAGAAAAGTGAGGGAGAATTATAATTAGAAAGAAGTGAATCAAAGTTACCAGGATCCCTAACAGTGGCATGAACCTTGTAGCCCTTTTCAAGGAGGAGCTTGACCAGCCATGATCCTATGTAGCCATTTGCTCCAGTCACACAATAAGTTGGTGGGCGGCTCCGATATTCTCCATTTTCATCTCCCTTGAGCTCCTTGGTGGTGTCTGAGCCTTCTTCCATCTCCATAATTAAACAACTTGAAGCTGTATCCCTCCAAAAAGTCAAACCCAACTTTGGTTACTTGGTTCTGGTGCCTGACAAAGTTGAAAATATGCAATTTGGTGGGATTTGCGGAGTTGACTTGTCTAGGTAGATGGATTTGATTATTGGAAATGTTGTGTTTTGTGATTTTTTTCGAGTTTCTGACGCTACTGGAGGGTGAACTGTGAGCATCTGGACAAATATATTAGATGAACCATCAAACACTTAAAAATGAAAAAAATGTGTATTGTGATATTGAGTTTAAATTTCTTTGAATCTAACAATCATAAATATTTATCAAAAAATATTTGTCATTTTAATAAATTTATCCGGTTAATTGACGGAAACAAATTTTCAAACGAAACAAAACAAATATACAAGATGACAAATTATTAAATTGTGCTATTAAGTCGCACCATCTAATGTTTGGTCAATTTGGGAAAGAGGGATATGGATAGCGTCACTCTCTCTCAATAATTTTTGTTAAGGGTAATTATATTAATAATATATTTTATATTCGTAAGATTCGAAAATAATAATTTCTAAAATACATTTAATTTTTTTTACCAGTTTCACAATAAGAAGAATTTCTTTTATGTTACCGTGCACAACTATTTACAAATTTGGTATTAAAAAAAGTCTTGCAAATTTGGTGTC
>SOPF01026187.1:0-14216 GCA_012979155.1 Hypericum perforatum
TTTTTTTTTTTTTGATCGAGACCTTTGACACAACCTTAAATTCTCTAACTAGTGAAATTAGGGGGACTGATGCATCTTATCAATTTTATTTAAGAAAAATTGAAGTTCATGGTTGAATTTTGAAATTCTAAGGCGTAATATTGACTTAAAAATTAAAATGTTAACAAGATTAAGTAACCAAACAGTTGACCATAACTTGACTACGCGGTAACAAAATATTTTGTATTTAATTTAGACGTAGTGGCAATTTTGAGATTGAAATTTCTGTATTAGATTAAAATAATCCAATACCCTCCTCTGATATACACATTCGGTATCCAAATGTGTAATCTTAATGATATATAATGAGCTCAATAGTGGCACCTCGGTCGATATGTTTTTCATAGTTCACAACGTTTTCATGGTAATCTTAGAAGGGAAAATTTAATTTAGATGGAAATAATTAATTTTTTTTCTTCGTGTAATGATCTGCCATGGTAAACTCGGAAGAAGAAAAATTGGGCTTGAACAAACATCATCTATTAGTATCAGGGCTCGAGTTTAACACAATTACACTTTCTATACTTAATTAAATTAAACTAAATTAAAACAAAGTTTTTATCAACTAAACAAATGAATAGGAGGCGCATACTATTCACAAAATGAACAGATAGGAAGCTGTGAGAGTGAAAACTACTTGAGCAAAGGAATCAATTTTTTCTTGCAAGTAAATAATGCACTATTAATATTATGATAGAGACCGGGGCGGGCCCCTATGTAGAAACCACACCAAACTTCACTAGATTAAAGTAGAAACAAGATTAAAAAGATGAGATAGATAATAATAAAAGATAAATAGCATAATGACACAAACATAATTACAATCATCTCAAATGCAAATAGAGAGGGATATGAAAAGAACACACTTTTAACAATGTCTCCCCTTTTCTTCTCTTATCTACATATTGACCCTCCAGATTCTTCCTTGAGACATTTGATTTGATTTTTTTTTTTTTTTTGCGAAGAGACAGAAATTGGGAAACGGCCTCTCAAAAGAGATCACAATTTAGCACTCATCCAACCAATATTAATGTTATTTTCCTCCAACATTAATTTTTGGTTTAATTTATTTTCCAGTAGATAAGCTTCTCAAGCGTTGCTCCT
Source organism: Hypericum perforatum (assembly GCA_012979155.1). NCBI lineage: Eukaryota > Viridiplantae > Streptophyta > Magnoliopsida > Malpighiales > Hypericaceae > Hypericum > Hypericum perforatum. Next base: position 1,144 of record SOPF01026187.1, read on the forward strand.
GAAGGATCCTAGGGCTTTGATTCCTGCTGCTCGAAGAACGAACTGGTGGTAGAAAGCGGCGATGGCAGCTCCAATAAATGGTCCCACCCAGAAGATCCACTGTTGTTAAAAATCAAAACAAATTACGTTACATTCAAATAATCGTTGGACCGACCAATTAATACGAGAAAGATCACCAAATTACCTGGTCGTCCCAAGCCTTGTCTTGGTTGTAGATAACGGCGGCTCCGAAGCTCCTTGCCGGGTTAATGCCGGTTCCGGTGACGGGAATTGTGGCCAGGTGAACCATGAACACTGCAAATCCTATGGGGAGTGGAGCCAGTACCTTAAAATTGAAGAAAACTCTCACCCGTTAGTTACAATAACCTAATCAATCAACTAACAAATTAACTTTACTTCACATTTGATGTAGTTTTTTAAAGGAAAATTTCTAGAATCAACCTAACAACTTCAAACTAATTATTCTTTGTTTTTCAATGTTGACATGAGTTAGTCTCATGCATAAACAATCATTCAAAAAAATTCACAATATGAGCAATTGAACCACGATCTTGACTAATACCAAATCATTGTTTATAGAAAAATTCATAGAGTGATTGGACCATGGTCAACACAATTGGCACCGGTTCAACCAATCAGATCTATCGATAATATTGAGTAGATCAAATGTCCATATATTTTTTTAAAGTTTTGTTAGCTTAAATTATGGTTTTAATATGATATTATTAAAACCATATATTATTATTTGACATTTTAATACTAGATTTTATTATAAAAACCAATTTGACTAACGATCCAACTAACATGACCATCATAGCGGTCTCCCAAACAACTAATAAATTGAAACAAGTAGGCAGAGCCACGGTGCTTACAGGGACGTGAGAGTCTCTAGCACTTCTCTTGGGATCGGTGGCGGAGAAGACGGTGTAGACAAGAACGAAAGTACCGATGATCTCGGCGCCGAGGCCGGTGCCCTTGTTGTACCCGGGCTGGAGCTCGTTGGCCCCACCTCCGTAGCCATTGTAGTAAGACTTCTGGAAGGCCTTAACAAGTCCACACCCGCAGATGGCTCCCAAGCACTGAGCCACCATGTACAAAACTGCCCTAATCAACGACACCTTCCTCGCCAGGAACAACCCGAACGTCACCGCCGGGTTTATGTGTCCTCCTACATGAAACCCGAACATTCATTAGACCAACGAATTTCAATTTCAATTTTGAAGAACATATGTGGCAAAGTCTTCTATGCTAAATTGTGAAGTAGTTTCGTTTGAGTGGATTTAGAATTATATAGTTAAATTAAACATCCTAACTTGAATTTCAATTAGACTATAACAATTCTTTTCTAGTTAAATTGATACAATTTGTTGTAAACGAGGTCTCTTATTTGAGTCGAGGATGGTCGATTTTTCTGAAGAAAATAAAAATAAAAGAAGCATATGATTCTTTCATGCGTACTTCACTTTGGCTCGGATGATATACTCAGTTGGCAGAGCACAAATTCGAGGAGTAGCAAATAAACATAGATTCTATAATTGTAAGTTGACTCACCAGAGATACCAGCGGTGCAATAAACAAGGACAAAGATCATCCCACCAAAGGACCAGGCGATCCCGAGGATGCCAACCCCACCACAAGGGTCCGTGGTCTTGGCTGTATCAGTCTGGCTCTTGTACCCGATCACGGTCAAAACGGTGATGTACAGGAAGAGCATGGTGGCGACGAACTCGGCTATTACGGCCCTGTAAAATGACCATTTGCCCAGCTCCTCGAAGTCCACCAATGGAGCCGGTGGAGGGTCTTGGTAGTCCTTGGCCGCGTACTCGCCGCCTTCAACCGCTTCAACATCCTTGGCCATCTTTCTAGGCTGAATTTAGTGAGTGGATGATGATGATGATGATGTGTTGTTTTTGTGGGGTGGAAGTGTAATAGAGTAGAGGGTATTTATGGTGAGATGGTGAGGGGTGAGATGAGTGTATTGAGAGTGAGGTTAAGGGTGGATGTATTATTAAATTATTAGGAGGTTTACAATTGTTTAAAATATCTCATTAGTACAACATTCATAAATAAATTTATTATCTTAAAATTTGAGGTTAAGATATAAAAATTCTAATATGGTATTACAATATGCGTACGATTCTTATTTCTTGCACATTTATAAAAAGAAAGGGCCTATAATCATGAGTCTGACAAATCTCGTTTAAGAGAATATGTAAAAAATTATGCATTATCTAATGCAAGTGTTTTGGGTTCATTAATAGATTCTAACAAGTATTGAATATAGTATAAGTATTTTAACAACTCAAACTTAAAGTTTATGACCCGTCTACCAATTTCTTTGTGGTTATTTGATTTGAGAGAGGGTGAGTTAGGGGTGGGCAAAAGATCCGATCCGCCCGATCCGACCCAGACTCGAAAAACCCGGATCCAAAAATTAGGGAATTATGAGACCCGAAATGAACCATTTTAACTTCGGATCCGATCCGGACCCAAAATTTGGGTCCAGGTCGACCCAAACCCGAACCATAAAATCCAAAAAAAATGACACTTACCATAAGAAATATATAATATAAACTAAGTAATATATAATATAAACTATAATATAATATAAATTATAATATAAACTATAATGACACTCACGGGAGAAAATTAAGTGTCAAAATATATAATATAAACTAAAGCATTGATTAAAAATGACACTTACCATAAGTAATATATATATTTCAGTTCGGGTCGAGTCTAAACAGATCTGTAGGCTTGGAACCCACCCGAACCCGAGAACCAAATTTTGTTAAAAATCAGACCCAATCCGAACCATTTTTTCGGTTCCAGTTTGGGTCGGATTTTTTGGTTCGGTTCAATTCGAATTTACGGGTTTCGGTTTATTTGCCCACCCCCAGGGTGAGTGACACAATTAACATAAGATTTAGCCGACCATATATTGTTTGGTGTTTGGTGTGGGCCTACCACGTTGAAACCACAATGACTATTCAAAAGGTTCATCTTTCCGCTTTAGCTTCATTATTTGGTTTTGTTTGTGAAAGTTGTATTCTTGTGGTCCACGTCATTATTGACAAAAGGAAATATAAATTAAATTACGGACTTACAAAAAAAAAGTTAAATTTCGGAAAGGCTCTAACGGGAAATCGGCCCGAGAGGTAAGCAGATTGGTTTTGCTACTAATATTTTAAATTCAAATTTTATAAATGCATGAAATATTTCTAATCCATAATTTTTTGTTGGAAATTTTTACTCGATATTGATAAGTATGAGTTAGTCGTTATTTATGTATTACATTGAGAAAATAAAAGTTAAATTAGAGCAGTTAAAATGTTTATCATTTCCTAATAAATAAATTATTGTGATGCATATCTATAATAGAAAATTATAAGCGTTTTACAAATAACAAGAATTAATTCTATGGAAAAAGGATTTAAACTTACAAATTTACTGTAAATAATATCATTATTTTGGTAAAATGAGGGCTTATTTATTTGGTAACAGTTGGTAATTTGTCCCACTATTTTAATTATTTAGATACTGGCGCATCGAGGCAGGTATTATGGAGCTCCAATGAAGACTTGTTAAGCATGCAACGGTTCATCACCCTATTTCCCACAATTCCTTTTAACTGTCCAAATTCGGATAACGAACTTTCTTTAAGCGCCGGAAGAAAACAAATTATTGCCTGTCATGGGCTTCATGTGCATTTTAAGGATAGTAAAACTGAACCATCTTCATTGTTTTGGTCATTGTAATTTGTAAATATGTAGTTGAGACAATTAGAAGTTGAAGTGCAGAACTCATAAAAAATCGAAATTGGACTTCACTTTGCAAGTCATAAGATGATCTGTACTATGTTTCCATTTCAAATCTGCCTAAATTAGCACTTCGATACTGTAGAGAAAATATATTAATTGTAATAAAATTTTGGATTGAATATAAAAATTTAATAAAAAATAATCGGGATTAAAGTGTCAAGGGATTGTTTGGTTGCGATAAAAAAATATTCGGTATCTAGGCCAAGCATATGACTACGAATATGCCTCCCTCCAAAAAGAAGGAAAAGAAAGCAAAGCTTGGACAAGCAATTACATAATGTTAAAAGTTCCACTATTTAAATGCTCAAACATTCTTTTTAAAACAAAAGGAGTTAGTCTCGGTTACTCCAATTTGAGTTTTGAATTTTTTAGTAGTCTTGAATTTTATAATTCTTGTGTTAAAAATTTTACTAAAGAAAAAAATAGAGAATTATTGTATATAAAGAATAAAGATCCAAATAATAAAACTTAAATGTTCAATTATTTTATAAGGACGGTACCACTGTGTCATCTAAAAAGGACGTTCAATTTTGCCACGCTGTGAATGCTTATCTAATGGCAAACCCAAACCCAAAAGCAAATTAATTAATTAATAATAACCCATTTTTTTAATTTGTGGCGGTCGTGCTTTACATGACCTGTACATAAATTATAGTGGCTGCATTGTTGTTTCTATCATTGGCACTCCAGCTATTTTTTTTTTGGTGATAGGCACTCCAGCTATTTAAACTCATCCTAATCCTCTTAACATTTCTGCTTCCCTTTTGAGCGTTGTCAGAGATTCCTTGTCTATCTGGAAAATACTAGAACAACGAACAATAGAACAAAATTTCGAGGATTAAGTAATAGATATATAAATGCAATTTTATGCTTGTCAAATTAAACGTATAACTTCTCATAAAAATTAAAAGTGTTCATATAATATTTCCACGGCCGGTCAATTTGATGTCCATTTACAGTAAAACAGAGCTGGGTAGGTAATTGATGGAAAAGCTACAAATATGCAATTAAAAACAGTTGAGTAATATCAAAGTTTACAAGATTTGAAATTTAGCAATGCATTTTTATTCGTAAATTTTGAAATAAAAATTATTTTTAAGATCCTGTACAAAACTCAACGAAAAATCACGTTAGCAACATATTTTAATCACCATTGCATTTTTTGATTCGCTGGAATGTAGTCATGAATAATTTAGAGTGGTTGTTAGCAAGCCAGCTATGTCAGTAGAAACAATAATTTTGTGAATATAACTAATATATTTACTGATCATGAAAAAGATTCTTAGCTGACCACCGATGAAATCTTTTTTCACATGTTTTTTTTTTCGAAAAAATTGTGGGTTAAATTGTTTCCACAATTCTGATTTTTGAAAGGGGTTTACGGAACTCGAACCTCCCACCTCATGCTTAAGGCCATATCCCATTGACCGGTAGGCCATACATGCGGTGATTTTTGATAGCTCAGATAGGTGTCCAAATGCAAGTACTTCACTAGAATTGTAGAAACAATATCAATTATAATAATACCGACCTTTTGTATATAATGCGAAATCCTGATGTGATGACGGACCCACCTCAGCTTAATTGTATTCCTAGCTACCCTAGCCCTAACGTTACATTCTCCTAAAAAAAATTTAATGACCCACTAACTACTTCAACAATCAAGTTTTCTGGTCGATAAGACTATGGTGCTGTTGTTTTCTTATTTTTGGAAAATTATCTTTATCAAAACGTTTACTTATTAAAGTGACCAATCCAAGTTTAATTGTGGTAAGAATTTGAAATATGATTAAAAAAATTGAGAAATATTTCACAATAATTTTGCGTGTCAGCTGTATGTTGCTTTGTTCGAATTAAAGATATTCAAAAGATATATATATCTTTAAATAAAATCGCAGTGTTTTCTACTTTGTACGGTTGAGAGAAGGCCATGATGTTGTCACTTGCTTTGAATTGTAATTACGGTTGGAATTACACCCACGTGTCATGAAATTGAGCATGAATAATACTGGCTCTCCGCATCCTTGAGAAATCTCATGGATAGTTTAAATTGGTCGGTGGCATTTTCTTCTTAATTAACAAATATTTTAGCGCCACCCCGATGGTGACCTAGCAGTATTAGCTTACCAACAAATTATGATTAAGAAAAGGATTAATGAAATCATTGGATAAGTACTCCAATTATAGAATTCTTATCTTAAGCAATATTGTAAAGAATACAAATAGGTTATAATATCCTCCACCTTGAGGTGGGTCGCGTTCGTCTCCGTCTAATTTTTTTTTTCGGTCTTCAAAGTACAACTTTTATATCAACATTTGTTATATATAAATGTGTCCACAATCGATCGTAATATGGAGATAAAATATGTAAATATTAGTGTATCCTTTTTTGGACTCAAAATATTATTCCATAACTTACTGTGTTTATTAACTACCAATGGTGAACTTAAAAGCCAAGTGAGTATCACAATCTAAATTAATTGACATTAATATCTTTTCTGATTTAATAAGATGTGATATGCTCGTGTGTTAAAATGCGTATAGAGAACTTAACTTTTTATGTCTCTTCAATATAAGTTAACAAACCTAATAAATTTTGGATAGCAAACAAGTAGTTTTGAAAATAAATGTTAATTAAGTTCTCATAAAGGTACATCCAAATCAATTTCTAGTTTATAACATTTCATTGGATAATTTGTTTAAAAGATAATATATTTCTTATTACAAATATTTAATATTCATATATTTGTAAAAATTTTAATTCAAAATTTTATCAAATTAAAACTACTTATTTTTCTCCTATTAAAAAATTGCGTTTAAAAAAAAAATCCAATTTTCTCCTTGGACACCGAGGTACGAAAACACGTAGACCCGGCGGGCAATTGGTCTACGGAGGGCGGTGGCCCTCGCCGGGAAAGTGAGATCTCTTCGTTCGAACTAGCCAGACATGACTGTTCGGACATTCACTAACATGAATCGTTTCAAGAATGTTTTGGTGATGAAAAGGACCTCATTTGTGGCTGTAATAACTCTATAAATAGAGGTTTATGGTTCCTGTCTAAAACATCATGAATTTTCAATATTACAATGTTCCTGGTTGAGTTAAAGTCGTACATGCTTTGAATTTTGATTACCGTGTGAGAACTTTTCGATATACTGATGGTATTAGTTCACTAGACCTATTGTATTCGTGATAATTCCGAAAATTCGAACTAATTGTCTGAAAAAATCTCTACGAGATCCTTGAGTTCATATATTTTGAAATAATTTTTTAAGGAGTAATTTCTCTGCAGTACAAAAAAATGATTAATTAGACTAGAAACATTGTTACAAAATGTAAGAAATCATTTTTTTTCTGAATTGTTTTAATAAAAATGAAAGCAGCCGCTAGAAATCAACGTGAAATGATATTATAATTTTTTTAATAATTTGATAACATTCTTTTCTTTAAGTGTATATGAATACTTCCAAGATCCGATCGTATGGGTCTAGTGGACTGCGTCTACTAGTGGGAATTTAAGGGGGGCATTGTCCCTTACCCAAACGGAGGGCACCAAATACGAGGTACGGCTTAAACCCGAGGAGAACAAGCTATGCGATGGACGTCGGGATATCGTTGGACACTAGGTTTATGGAGGGCGATGGCCCTCGCCGGGAAAGGGAGACCTCTTCGTTAGAACTCGCCGAACATGACAGTTCGGACATTCACTAATATGAATCGTTTCAAGAATGTTTTGGTGATGAAAAGGACCTCATTCGTGGCTGTAATACCTCTATAAATAGACGTTTATGGTTCCTGTTATGTACAACGAAATCATGTTATTCATTCCTATCTAAAACATCATGAGTTTCCAATATTACAATGTTCTTGGTCGGGTTAAAGTCGTACACGCCTTGAACTTTGAATATGGGGTATTAGCTCATTACACTAATTGTACTCGCGATAATCCTCGAAAGTTGAACTGATTGTCTGAAAAAATATCTACAAGATCTATTGAGTTTGTGAATACGAACGTGTTAAAAGAAGAACGGAAGAAAAAGATCAAGAAACGAAGAAAAATCCATGGAAGGAGCTTCACAAGCTTTCTGGGAAATAACCGCCAAATCTTTCTCGAATTGTGTTTTACAATCATTGACCAATTATTGACTAATTATTGTCTATTTAAGGAAATCAGGGCTCGCCACTTGTCACGCGTTCCAGTTCGCTGGTGTGCCCGCGTGTGGTAAAATTCAGTTTGGTCCCGTGGTTCTTGGACTTTAACACATTGATCCCTGCAGCAGCTCGACTTTCTTCAATTGAGTTCCCGTGATCATCTGCTTCAACACTAAGGTCCCCGTCATCCCAAAGCATCTCTTCAGGAGCTTCATGCATTAGCTGAAGTCTTTGATCTGTTGATACCCCCTCGTAAGCTGGACTGTGGATGTCCAAGAGTCCCAACTTACTGACTAAAAACTCAAAACGAGGCGCTGCAAGTCCTTTTGTGAATAAATCGGCAAGCTGGAATTGTGTCTTCATATGAAACAACTTGAGCAGACCATGTTGCACCTTCTCACGCACTAGATGGCAATATATCTCTATATATTTTGTTCTCTCATGAAAAACAGGGTTCTCTGCAATGTAGATAGCTGACTTGCAATCACAATACATGAGAGCTGGTGAGTAGATGTGACTCCTAAATCATGTAAAATATATGTGATCCATTGGACTTCTCGTGATGTCTGTGACATAGCACGATACTCAGCTTCAGATGATGAGCAAGAAACAGTGTCTTGCTTCTTCGCTCTCTATGAAATCAGTAAATTCCGAAGATAGACACAATAGCCTGTGATTGATCTTCTCGAGTCTTCACAATTTGCCCAACTACTGTCTGTATATGCCTTCAGGTGCTCATCCCCTCTTTGAGAATAAAATAATCCTAGACCAGGAGCATTCTTGATGTATCTCAAAACTTGATAAGCCACATGAAGATGTTTGTCACGGGGATTTGTTAAAAACTGACTGAGCTGTTGTACCACGAAGCTAATATCTGGCCTTGTTGCTATCAAATACAACAATTTGCCAACAAGTCTTTGGTAGTAAACTGAATCCTCTATAATCTTCTTCCCATCTACTGTAGTTTTGATAACAGGATTGCCTGTAGAATCATGTGCAAGATCATCAAGCAAAGTGCCAGAATCATCACACAGATCAGACAACTTTGTGTTTGCATCAACTAAAGTTCTTCGTGGTTTACAACCAAGATACCCTGCATCCTTCAAAATCTCTAGAGCATACTTCTTCTGTGATATATGCATACTGGTAGATGTTCTGGCAATCTCCAGTCCCAAAAAAAATTTCAAGTCACCCAGATCCTTGAGTTTCAAAGTTCTTTCCAGATGTGTTTTAGTTGCTACAATATGCTCTAAAGAACCTTCTGCAACAATAATATCATCAATGTATACCAATAACATAGTCAAAACTCCAGATTTGACCTGTGTGAATAGAGAATGATCATGTCCAGATTGAACAAAACCAAACTCTTGTAAGATAGAAGTCAGCTTTGCAAACCATTGCCTACTCGCTTGTTTCAAACCATACAAAGATTTCTGAAGCTTGCACACCTTTCCTCGATCTATAGAAGTAACTTCCAGACCCAGAGGAAGCTTCATATACACCTCCTCTGTTAGATCACCATGTAGAAAAACATTGTTAACATCCATTTGTTGAAGAAACCACCCCCTCTGAACTATAAGAGCGAGCAAGGTGCGAATAGTAGTCAGCTTAGCAACAGGGCTAAAAGTTTTAAAATAATCGATACCAAGAGATTGAGTGTAGCCCTTTGCCACTAAACGAGCTTTGTAGCGCTCTATACTTCCATCAGAATGATGTTTAATCTTATAAACCCACTTGCTCCCTATCAGAGGCTTGTCAGGAGGAGGGTGCACTAGTGTCCAGGTCTGATTCTGGGCGAGTGCTTGCAGTTCAAGCTTCATAGCATCAACCCAATAGTCATGTTGCACAGCCTAAGACTCAGGTTCTTACACACAAGAGAGAGAGACTAAAAGCTCTAAATAAGGGACTAAGATGAGATAAAGTAAAGTATGAAGATATAGGATAAGGTGTACTAATGGAACAAGAATGAGAAAACTGACCGGGAGACGCAGTAGAGAGACCAGCAGGTGAATGATCAAATGCAGAATCCATGGAACTGTGAAGTTGTGGCATGTCAAATTCAACCAACTGATGATGAGAGGCAAAGCCAGAAGACTGAGAGAAAGGAAAAATGTGTTCATAGAACACAATATCTCGAGAAACTAGAATCTAATGAGACTCCAAATCATAGAGCTTATAACCTTTGATTCCAGAAATAAAGCTAACAAAAATATACTTCTATGCTCGAGGAGCAAGTTTGGGTCGATGAGGAGGTGTAGTGGCAGCAAAACACATCCAACCAAAGACACGGATGTATTGGTATGTAGGGGACTTCTAGTGGAGGAGGCTATAAGGTGTCTGGTTGTGTATAGTGGTAGAGGGAAGTCGATTGATGACATATGTGGTATGTAGAACTGCATCACTCCAAAAACATAATGGAAGTTGGGCCTGAAATAATAGGGTACGGGTTGTGTTAAGAAGGTCTTGGTATTTGCGTTTAACTCTTGCATTCTGTTGGGGTGTATAAACACAACTTTGTTCATGTAGGATCCCCTTTGCACGGAAGAAACTCAACATCTGAAACTCCTAACCTTGATCAGAACGTATTCTTTGCACTTTACAACCAAACTGGGTCTCAATCGTGATCACAAATTCTTCAACTTTAGATCGCATAAAACCTTTATTCTGAAGTAGGTAAATCCATGTGTATCGAGAATAATCATCCACAATTATGAGAAAGTAAGAGTAACCATCATATGAGGGGTGTGCATACTTGCCCCAAATATCCATATGTAAAACACTTAGTGGAGCAAGACTCACTAACTGGAAATGAAAGTCTTTTGTGTCTAGAGAAATGACAAACTTCACAAGGTAACTCTCTTTTGGTGAATGCAGAAGGACTGATCTAAGGAATCTATTGCAGTCGTGCATCTGGTACATGTCCAAGTCTGTGATGCCATAGGTTTGCAGTAGAGAGAGTGTTGCAAGTAGGTGAATTGGTGTGGTTATCGGAGGTGGTTTTGGTGGTGTTGAGGATATAGAGCCCTTGTTCTTCAGTGGCACTACCAATCTCCATGGCAGTGATAAGGTCCTGTATAACACACATACTTTTCTTAAAACTGAGTTGAAATAGGAAATGATTGACTAACTGGGATACTGATATGAGATTAAAATTGAAGGAAAGGACAAGAAGAACATTAAATAGGAACAATCTAGAGGAGATTTGGACTGTGCCAATATGGGTAGCAACAGCTTTATGATCATTAGGTAAGCAGACATTAATCAGACTGATAAGATGACTCTCTATAAAGAAACGACTAAAACAAGTGATATGGTCAGATGCACCTGAATCTAGAATCCATGTATCAGAAGAACTTCTACTTGACAAGACATGGTGGAGAGGGACAGAGATTTGACTTGTGAAAGGTGTACAATTATTATCAAGAACCTGAGATGATCCTGCTGCAGAGTTGTATTCTACAGCAGGGATTTTGGGTGGCCTAATGGTACAACTAAGAGCTGAACTCTTAGGCATGGTGATTGACTGTTGGACCAGTGCTACTAGATGAGAGAACTACTCTGGATTCATCCCCAATGTCTCAAAGTCAGTGCGGGAATCTCCAGATGAGTTTGCTTGATCATTAGCTTTCACAGATCCTGCAAAGTGAGGCTAATTGGACTGGCTTCTTGTGAACTTGAAATTTGGAGGAAAACCATGCTTCCTGTAACACTTGTCAACTGTGTGACCTTCTTTTCCACAAAAGATACATGTAGGTTTTTTATCATTCTAATTCCTCCTGAAATTACCAATCCTAGTACCTCCTGCAGATGAAGCTGCTGCTGTGACATTCTCTGGTGTTGTCAATCGTGCAGAGTTGATCATCAAGTTTGGTCCACTATTGGCCAATAGTTGTTGCTCGTATTGAAGAACAAGATACAACACCCTGCTCATACTAGGTAATGGATCCATCAACATGATCTGGGACTTGATTGTGTCATAATTCTCATTCATTCTAATAAGGAACTTAATCAGTTGATCTCTCTACAAAGCAGATCTAGATGAACGCAAAGCATCACAATCAGAGGAACCTCTCTCTCTTTCTACACATTTACACAATTTCACTGGTGTATACTGTATAAACTGATCCCACAAGGTGCGAAAAGTAGTAAAGTAATCATTCACAGTCAAAGCACCTTGCTTCAATGTGCAGAGTTGCATTTGCAAGCGAGCAATCTGGATAGTGTCCCCGAAACCAAATCTTTCTTTCAAATCCTTCCAAACCTCATACGCAGTCTCTAATCCACTCACACTCTAAGCTATGGAAGGTTCTAGAGAAGCTATAATCCAGGAAATTAGCATACTATTACAACCTTCCCATTCAAGATAGTCTACATCTCTAACTTCTGGATAGACTACAGATCCATTCACTAGATTCCACTTTCTTTTAGATCGTAGAGCTGTTTCCATAGCTCGACTCCAACTATGATAGTTTCCATTGTTCAAGAGAGGCGTCACAAGTACAGAGGTCGGGTTTTCACTAGGATGCAGATAATAAAGTGAAGTTTTGCAAGTGTTACCAGAAACAGGTACGCCATGTGAGGGCGATGGATGAACAAGAGCAGTTGGACTTAATAAGAACAGTACGTATTAGAAGGTCTCGTTTGTACGCATGCCATTCCTATTTTGATAGCATTCTACAGATAATTTTTGTAAATCGGTTGATAACTAAGAACTTTGAGCCATGTCCTGATTTCAAATTAAAAACCATAAATTATTAAACAAACGGAACAATACAATAAATTACATCAAACTTTTTTATAATCTTTATAACATATACAACTTCCTACACATATGTACAAACGATTATTATGATTGACACGATCACACACAAGACTCTCTCTCTGTCTCAAATTTTGTCTCCCTATCTAGAGCTCTTACTCTCTTTTCTCCTTCACCCAAACGTCAGACATATCTAAAACTGAAAACACAAAAATAGTTCAAGAAAAAGGAAACTCAAGCGGAGTATCGCCTGCTTCAACAAAGCTACATTCATAGAAGTGCTAATAAAATTGTAGATTGACTCTCTTGATGATGTAACTTCCAATCCTCCTTAAGCACC
>SOPF01026188.1:3205-23182 GCA_012979155.1 Hypericum perforatum
GTGACTTCTGCATTGAGGAGCCTATTATGTTCTACAAGACTTATCTATAAAGAGCTTGATTAGTGTAGATAGGCATAAGGATGAGCAATATTACTTTGAATCAATAGAGAATGATCAAGTGACAATGAGCAATATTACAATGATCTCAAGATATGGCATTAAAGGTTAGGGCATCCTTCTTAGGTGAAGATGATGATAATTTTCTTTTTGAAGAATGCAATCCATAAAGTTTTATTCCATTGTAATTCATGTTTCTAAACAAAATAGACTCAGTATCTCTTTTAAAATAGTTCAATAAAAAAGAATTTATTGTTTTGAGATGATACATTATAATATCTCAGGTTCTTACCTAACAAGCACATATTTTGCTTTATGGTTGAGAATCAATTTACGCTAAAAGTTTAGCAAATTTGTAGTGATAATTATTTTGAATTTAAGTCTAATAATATGATGTATTATATAAGGTATGTAAAATTATTTTGTAGACTTCATGTATCAACACAGCCTAATAGAATGGAGTGGTTGAAAGAAAGTACATGCATATTTTAGAAACGGCTCAAGCGTTGCAATTTCATGCTAACCTTCTAATTGAATTTTCAGAAGAATGCATCTTTACTCCTATACATTTTATTAATCAGATATCATCAAAAGCTATTAATTATAAGATATCTTATGAGATGTTGTTTATTCTGGTAAGAAATTGTAGTCATTTACAAAAAAACTTGATAAATTTTATGACAAGGAGATGCAATGTATTTGATAAATTTGATGACAAGGAGATGCAATGTATTTGTGGATATCCATCGAGCATGAAACGTTATAGGTGTATGATCTAAAGAATGTAACTATCATATGTCAAGAGACATAATGTTAGTTGAAGAAGGGTATTTCCTTCTTTAGGGAAGTTTGGATAGCAACTTATTCCGATAATTAGAGGTAAAAATACTCGAGAATATACCAATGATTTTTCCATCTACTACTAGGGTCAAAGGATAGACACATATTTTGAGAGGCAGTGGTGGATAAGGAATCGATAGAGGTGAAAATACTCAAGATATTTTACTAGAGAATAAAGAAACTCCAGTTGAATTACAAGAGGCATCATAAGGAGGGATAAAAGTGAAAAGTGCCCAACCACAATGAAATGGCTAACCACAAACGTATTTACCTTCCATTATGATACCATAAGTTATTGTGCCATCATAACGCTTACCCAACCTTATAGGCAACTCTGTGGTACATCCTATGTCGTGTTATCTAAGTTATGACAGTTTTTTAGGAATACACAAGACATTCTTTGCAGCCATAGCATCTCATGATGAGTCTCAAAGCTTTTCACATGCCATCAGGTCTAAGCATTAGAAAGAAGTTATGTTGAAAGCAGTAGAATACTATAAAAAAGACTTGTAGTGTGAGCATTAACTCAGATTGAAGGAGTTGATTTCATGAGACATTTGCCCCAACTGCAAAGTTGGTGACCTTCAGATGTTTACTTATAGTTATGGTTAAAGAAAGCTCGATAGTTCATCAACTTGATATAAGACAATGCATTTCTTCATGGTGACCTAAATGAAGAAGTGTCTTTAAAGATTCTCCAAGGTTTTCCGAAGCTATGAGACACTAGAGTTTGTCGATTGAGAAAGTCTCTTTATGGGCTAAAATAAATTTCAAGGAACTATAGCAAGTTTACGAAGATGCTACTGAAGGAGGTTTTTTGTATGCCAATGGCAGACCACTCACTCTTAATTTATCAAGTTGTAGATCAGTGTGATGGCATTAATTTATATGGATGATGTGACACTTTAAAGCACAAATAAAGATAAGATCAAATCAATCAAATGACATTTGAACAAAATTTTGGGATTAAGGACTTAGGCCCATTAAAGCATTTTTAAGAATTGAAGAAGCAAGAACTCAAGAGGGACTTTTGTTAAGTTAAAGAAAATACATTCTAGATATTTTGCAAGAGTGAAAAAAGTTGAGAAAAAGAGGCCAAATTGGGTAAGTGTCTTAATAGGGTCGGTCTGTATCGTACGTGAATCAGTTCGAGTCGTACACTACATTAAAAGTTTGAATCGGATGATCTAACATTTGAGATTCTAGATATTTTCATTTATCTCTCACTTTATTTTTTCTCTTCTCACTCATTCTTCCCTTTCTTTTTTCTCTCTCTATGCTGATTCCGGCATAAGGGGCTGAATCGTATAATTTTTCCAAACAGGAAGAGTTTTTTAATCGATTTTCCAATAGCGGGGGTGTCAGCGTTAAATACACCAAACCCGAGGGAACCATATGTAATTTACCCTTTTGAAAATGGTATAGAGTCTTGTGAATAAATTGGACCATCCATGGTATTGATAAATGTTTGTTTATAAAAATGACTATATGTGTGTATGAAAATGTTATATACATGTCAATAAAAATAAATCATTTGTATATATGAAAATGATACAAATTTTGTAAATGAAAATACTATTAGACCACATGTGTTTATGGAAGTGATATACACATGTGAACGAAAATGGATTAGTTGTTTCTTTGAAATGGTATAAGGTCACCCGTGTCTTTACAAATGATGCACACTTTGCGAATAAAAATGTGTTCATGAAAATGGTATATACATGCAATTATATATTTCATTATTTTGATCAATAGAATTGTACAATTCTGGACAATTACATTTTTGCCTCTCTTAATAGGCATCCTCTACCCAATTTTGTTTCCGGGGAAAACCTTATTTTAACAAAAATTTATATCAATAGGTTGGTATTTGTTAACCGAAATTGTGGCGATTTAACGCGCATCAGTTTCTTTCTTCGTCTCCCTTGCTCGGTGGCAGTCCTAGCTACAGTAAAATCCTTCAAACTGGGACACGAAAAAAATACTATCACATTACAATTTTTGTTTAAAAATTTGTTACTATTCGATTTTTTTTTAATAAATACCAAAAAGTACTTTATATATTTTTACGCCACAAAAATTAATATCAAATATTTTATTTTTTCATATTCTTGACAACAAAAAATATATTTTAACAACCGCACTTGTCATCCCAGAGAAAATTCAAAAACGTTCAACCAATTATAATTTGTACACATTTATTTATAATTAAACTTTCCTAAAGTATATAACAAAATTTAACACAAATATATAAAAATATATTAATATTAATTTTTAACAATATAGTGATTATTAAACTTAAAGTTCATGTAATATGATTGAGAACTTTTTATTAGTTTAGGCAGCTGCAGTATTAAAAAGATGGAAACTTCTAGCAACCAGTCGGGTCATTACAGCGACACTTGCTCTTTCCCATACCAATGGTGCAACGGACAACGTATAAATAAAACTCAAATCAAAATTACATGGAACTTTGCTACAATGTATTATCCTCCTCTGCTCATACTTGAGCTACTCTTGCCAGAAAGTCCATGTCCAAAATCTTGACCTCTAGAGTGTCATCTAGTTTTACAATTCCGTCGGTACCATCCACGCCGATCAGTTTTCCGGTGATGCCGCGATGTGCGCCGGTCAAGATCTTGACTCTATCCGATTTTCTTGGGGGCGCCGTCTGGATTTCGTTGGCAAGTGCTGTTACAGTTTCGCCGCTGCCATTTGCCCCAAGTGTTACCCTACACGAACCATCCTGTACCAAGAAGAATGGTTGAATGACGAAACAAAATACGAAACGGATTTTAAAAGCATCGCCAAGCCACCTTCTTTCAAAGAATGTACTTAAAGCTAAAGCAAGCTTGAGCAAAAAAATTAGCGATTTATACAGTCTTGTTGACGCTAATTAATTTTCGGCACCAAGATAATGATGAGGCATGTGCCACAGGGCCACTGGTGTAATATGTTCAGATTTCAGCATCAAAATACAGAAAAGAGGCAAACAAAATAGAATTTCCCTCAATCTACAAGGACTTACCACTAGCACTTCCCGAACAACACCAACTACTGTGTCATCTCCACCCTTGCGTACGTTAACCAGTATGTCTGGCATGAACCACGGCCCTTCATGTTCACCTACATTTTTCCAAAAAAAATGGAAGCCAAACACAAGTAGTAAACTATAAAGTGAATTCTGAATCAAACAAACAGTCAACAGACAACTAAAAAAGGAGAGCAGGACAGACCAATAACAGGAGACATGATATCAAGGCCACCAGTTCCAGGGGTCATCGGTTGCCCAGGAGTGCCCGGAAGGTATGCTGCAGAGCTTGGTGTCATAGGTTGCCCCCCAGGGGTTGACGGCAAGTAAGGACTTGGGGCATTTGCTGAAAAATAGGTTAAATCAATTATTTAAAAACGTTGATTAAGAAACCCAGAGCGGTCCACGAAAGTTAGCAAAGCTACCATAGCCAGAACTGTTATCCCTTGGAGTTCCAGCCTCACTGTAACTGCCACTGGGTGTGCTTGCCCATCCTGAACCAGGGGTTGGTGCCTCATACGTCCGAGGAGGACTTCGTGGCTGGAAAAGAAGAAACGGAAAATAAAGTTAATCCAATGCACAAAGCGATGATGAAAAATCAGAATGCTCACAAAAATGCCAACCTGATATTGAGATCCAGTTCCCCAAGTGGCAGGATTTGGATCCTCCCAATCTCTGCATTTGTCAATAAAAATCATAACTTCGTCAAAATCAGGCAAATAAGACTTCTAGTACTGACATTACTGAATTCCAGCCTATTAACTAAAGATCATGCAACATTCAATTGAACAAGCAACAGGGAGTAACTGTTGCCATTTAAAGAGATCTTCTGACCAATGACCGTTACCAAAAATATTCAATTAAATAACAAATAAGGATTTGGTAGACTTCTTTTCTTTTGAAAGTCAATTTTGTAGATGCGTAACCATGGAGTTTCCGTTATTAATCAGATTATGAATCCCAGACCTTAACAACATACAACTTCACTGCTTACCTAGGAGGACTCATAGGAGCATATGGATTCCAAGCTCTGTCACGCATAGGAGTCCTCATACCATCGTGAATAGGTGTTGCTGAAAATATAGCAATGCAAAATCGGAATGATTAAAATGAAATAGTAAATTTATATTATATCCACAACAACTCATTAATGTTACAGGTGAGCAATCATCTGAGAAACAAACCTCCAGCATCTCTCATAGGAGTCATAAATGGATGCAGTGGAGTTTTGGAAGGATGCATGGGTGTCTCACTTCCCATACCATATCGGCTGGAATCACTGTTAATAAGTTCAGGCATAAAGCATCAGAGAAACAACTAAAAGTCAAAAGCTTGCAGGAAAATTAAAACTTGCAGGCTGCTAGAAACCAGATTTTACCGGTAAGGAGTTGAAACCACCACTTTATCCGAAATACAATTGCGGTCGACTGCACATGCAACACCATCATTATTGCTACAGATACAGCAAAAACAAGACCCATAAAACTAATAGAAACTTGCCTGTGACAACCTTCATTTGGGACTCTAACTCAACACGTACTGATTGACCTTTCACGTCCACCACACGGCCTCTGTATCCTTTGAAAGGACCCAGACGTACTTTTATTGTAGTGCCCACAAGAGCATCATGTCCACCCCTTCCACCTCTATGTCTTCCTCCAGCTGCACATTACAGAAGTTACTAGAAAGCTCTTTCTGAAAACTGACCTAATAGTTGTGAAGCTGGTTCAAGTCCAAAAACAAAATAAAAAGACAAGCAAACCAATATTAACAAAGATGGACATGACCAATGGCAACTTACTCTCAAATGGAGGACCTCCTCTGTTAAATCTTCTCGGTGAAGAAGGAACACGTGGGGGCGTTTGAACAGAAGAAAATCTCGAGTATGCATCTCCCTGAGGCATGAATCAAATAAAAACCAGTATAAGACTTTCATGTCTAAATTAACCATTCAGTCGATAGCGGATCCATTCCTCGAGTTAATGTCTTCATCATCATTTAACTGACGAAATAAGCAAATAGCATGAATTTGCAGGGCGGGCGCAACGATACTCACATGTCTTTCACTAACATTGGCACGTGATCCGCCAACAAGACGACAAGATTGTGCTTTAACACAAATGAATCCAGCATGCTCGAGATGATGGCGATCGTAGATGAACAAGACTCCTCTGTAGATATGTTCTACTGGACCTTGTTTTCCCTAAAAACCAGAATAGACGCTGTAAGTCATGATGCCCAAGTGCAACTCAGAGGATTTGGAAGATCAAACTTCAATACTCACATTGCAAGGACCGTCAATTATCTTGACGACGTCTTTCACTGAAACTGTATTTTTAAACCGATCTTGAACATTAGATTTCTTCTCAATCTTGCATTTGATCTCCCTCAATCGAACAAGAGCAACTTCTGCTCTTTCTGGTACCCCCTTCAAGACCTGCCCAAACAAAAGAAGAAATTAACATTGATCTACATAGAGCATGGACGGCCAGGCTGCAATATTTAACCGCCCCTGAAGGATGACTACCTGAAAGGCTTCACTTTCAACGCGTATTATTACTCCAAAGCTCATATTGCTGAACCAACAGAAAAGAGAATTTCAGGACAGCCCAGGCAGTAGTTGGAAGAAACAAATAACTCTAACAATATAAGAATGCCTTACTCCAATAACACGAGATCGTGAAGCTCATAGTCTCCAATTTTTGTGACACCAGTTGTCACCTCTGAACTCTCCACGACATCATCAGCAAAAACACGAATCTGAAGATCTAGTTATTAGTTATTGACATTTAATTTGTATCAAGTTGAGAAAATCAACATGGAAGATACAGATCTCTCATCACTCACGTGTTCTTTTGTTGTGTCAGATAGAATTATAAGCACGTGTTGTTCAACCTTCACAACCATGCCTGTCGCACCTTCATGCGTGCCAGAGACAACCTTCACATGGTTACCAGGTTCAAAATACTTGCATAGCTCCTTCTCATTTACGGCAAGAGTGTTCTGCCAATAATTTGAAAGAGGCAAAAATAAACAATGAGTCAACAACTGAGAAATTAACATTACAACAGATAGAAAACTTTAATTTAAATACTCACGGGAAGGCCTTTCATCTCAGGTCGGATCAGAACATTTTCTTCATCTACTTTCTCCACCCAACCTTTCAGGTTCTTAAGATCTCCTTTGACGATGATTACTGCATCACCTTTGACAAAGTGGCCTTTCTTTCTATTTGCAAATAAAGTTGACAAATTGGACATATCAGCCTCTCCATTCTTTCCAGGTTTACGGAATTTCTCTAGTTCATCAAATGTTGGCTTGATGTTCTGCGCGCTGATAGATTTCACTGATACATCTTTATATAGAAACCCATCTTTGAACCGCATGCCACCTATATTCTCAAAATAATTGCCAGATCCATCATAGCTTTTCCGTTCTGGGCGTAGTGCACTAAATAACCTGGTACAGTTTGATAGAGTGAGTCAAAAAGGATCATGTATAAAGAATTAAATCAGGGCCGTCAAAGAAAGATTGAAGAAAATTACCCAGCTTCGTCCATGTTCATCAAACGAGGAGGAGGAACAAAAGCTTTCTTCTTTGCCACCTCTTTCCCTTCCTATAGCATACATACCAAATAGGCAAATACTGATATATTAATAGGCTATGGAGAACATAAAAGAATTAAAAAAAGCAGTTGCTCAATCTACCAGCTTATCGGCAAGCGCTTGCAAATCAATTCGTGGAATTAGCTTTACTGTCACCCTCTGCTTCACATTATCTACATCCACTACCTTCAGCGTAAAAGAAAAGAGTTCAGATAAGTAAATCCAAGAAAGTAACTGAAGGTAAAGCAGCAATGTATAAGCATACTTGTGCAAGATCCCCCTTGTAAATCCCAATCTTCATTCTGACCCAAGTATCCCTCGCAAGATCAACTTTTTTGCTTTCAACAGATAGCACATCTGTCATTTCTTTAATCGGAACCAACATGATTTTCTGCCCAAGTATATTCCTCAGACCTCTGCAAGCCTGCAGTGGGTCAACTAACTTAATCAGCAATGAAGTGCATCACATGATCTCTGGAAACATAAAATGATTGATTGGCGATAATCAACAAGAGTTAAGTGACTTGCCTCTCGCACATGTGCTTCTTTATCTGCTTCAATGTAGATATAGTTTTTAAGATGATCTAGAGCAATAACAGATTTTATTTGCAACTCAGATCCTTTGTCAATATACTTTTGCAACAGGCAAACAGCTGTCTCTCGCTCACGACCAATCTAGCATTCAACAAAGAAGGAGACAAAACAGCACAAGACTATCAACAAAGATGGAAAAAATAACCATTTACAAAAGAAAGTAGGTTGAAAATGAAATAACTCAAGAAAATCTTATGAAAGGGAATATCATACCGCACATTTCACCATCCACAACTTAGGGTCTCGAACTGATGGCAAGAGAGCTTGCTGATCCACTTGTGTTGCTTCTTCGTCATAGTCAGTGGGACTAGACCTTGCATATCTCGCTTGAATTTTTCTTTCCAGATCATCAAAATCTTCTTGGTCATCCTCCGGGCGAAGGATTGGCCTACGGTGCCTTCTACCATCATCCTCCTCAGCAAGATCTGTTCCTGGATCAATGAAGTCTGCACATGTAGAAAGCACTGACAATGTTCAGAGTTCAAGAAAAACACAGAAGTTAAATTGTTGGAAATAGCTAAGCAATTAAAATCCTTTAAATTCCGTCATGAAAGTCTAAATGATCTCATCTAACAGCAGAGAAAACTGTAACAACGCAACAAGACACTAAAGTTGAGTTAAGTAGTTTAAGATTTTTAAGTGAGACAAACCGCCCATGTGATCTAAAGATCAGCTTACTCTATCATGGAGCAAAACCTCAAACTCGAAACTGGACAGCTAAATAACAGGTGTAAGTGGTTCGACGTACAAATACCAGGTAGAATTGAGAAGGAGAACCATATGGCCACAACAAATTGCATGGAATAACAATATCTTTAACAGTGTGGTCTACAATAAAAGCCAAATTACATATCCCATCCTACTAAAGGACTTATAGATATATCTTTGATGAAGTCTTTGAGGTCTTTTATATAACCAAGATCCATGCATCTTAGAGGAGCTAAAAAATGTTTACTCCAGTGATCATAACGATTTCAGAACAACTAACTTATTATTTCGCCACTGGAATAGTTTAAGAAAGCACGAAATTTTATAACATACACAAAATCCAAATGAATCCTGATCTGGGTGATTCTCTAAAATGCTACCTGATAACTCGGGGTTGAGACACAAATATTTGGCAACTAGTGACTGATTCACATTGCAAATACCCACCATGATGATAAGGAGCAATTCATATCACTAAACACCTATAACAAACGAAAGCCTTTTTCAAAAACTGATACCAAGTTGCCGACGTCTAAGTTCTAACCAGAAGCAGAGCTATAAGATCCTCTAATCCGACCCCCTTCTTATTAAAACAGGTATGAACGAGTCTTGAGGACAAGGCCACCAACATCTTTACACACTTTCGAGTAACAGGAGTCACTGGAAAAATAAAAACTCATCTTCAAGTTCAAGCAGAACTAACTTCAAACGCTCGCAGGAAACCCTAATTCGAACTATCACCCCTAATCATTGGTCACTACATCTGCTATCTAACTTCAGCATTGATAACCTAAAAGGCTAAAACCACCTGTAACTGCACAGCACCGACCCCCAAACCCTAACCCTAATGCAAGCCAACAACACAGAAAAAGCGCAAAACATTACCATCATCCCCGTCGATGTCCTCCTCCTCCTCGTCGGAATCCACAATAGCCTCGTCATCAACAAACATGTTCTTCTCCGGCTTGCTTTTCTTCCCGCCGCCTCTCCTTCCTCCTCCGCCCCCGCCCCCGCCGTACCCATCGTACTCTTCGTCGTCGTCGTCCTCTTCCTCCTCCTCATCCTCCTCCGCCAAATCGTCGATGAAATCGGACCTCGACCGCTTCTTAGTACCCGAACGGCTGCTTCCGCCGCGGCCCCGCCCGTACTCCTCCTCCTCCTCTTCTTCTACTTCCTCCTCTTCCTCGTCCATCAACGGCTCCCCGCGCTCCTCGAAGTCTTCCTCTTCATCCTCCTCGTCGAACTCGTCTTCTTCGTCTCCACGTGGCGGCATCGTGTAAGATGGGGGAAAGGTTACAAATTGGTTTTCCTTAGAGGAACGAAGCACAGCAGAAGAGGTTGAGAGAATTGGGGGAAGGTTGCTGCCTTGGGATAGAAATCGAAGCTGAGGAAAGGAAACTGGTGACCTTGACCGACATTCAACTGGGCCTTGGAATGGAAAGGAAGAAAACAGGCCCCCATATGAAGCCCAACTAAAGGGGACAACAACTTTGGACTCTGTTCTATAATTTATTTACTGGTTTAGAAATCACTTCGTAGTTCACTGGTTTGACTAAACTAAATTTGAGTCGTATAAGACATTTAAAAAGTAACAAAGCTGTCCCAACTAAGAATGCCAAAAATATCCATACTTTGAGAGTTAGACTCTATCTGTGTGCCGTGAGCCAAAAATTTGTTGACTTTGATTGGGTCTACGGTAAGATATCGGTATGGTCCACATATTGAAAGTAGGGTTTAGGATAGGTATGAATCTATAAATTCATATTCAATCTTACCATTTATCCTATTTTATAGCTTATCCTAATTAGACTATAATTAGAACATAGTTTTACCTTATTATTATTTATTTACTTACAAATTATAATAAATTTCTTACATATTTTACAATATATTTCACGAAATTGATTTTTCCAATTTTTTATGGATATATCCAATACTTTATGATTAATCTTCATATATTTATTATAGTTCATTGAAATTTTATAATAAAATCTATCTTGCATTTAATTCAATAGTCGATCATCTAAATCCTATAAAATCTACATACTTTAAAGATAAGGATGAGAATTTAATTATGAAAATATTTTAAGGTCAAAAGTAACTTATGAATTTTCGTTTTAAAACTATGGTATAAATAAGTTATTATCAATATATTACACTACCTAATACTGCTTTTCAACTTTTGTCACTCTGTAATTTTCAACTCCATTGGCTCTGTATGTTTAAAATATGTATTTCTATGGTCTATGACTAACCTTTTACCTTGATTAGACGAAAAAGTTTTTCATAGTGTATTTGTCACCACCCGAAAGAAATCGCGACAACTATTTTTTTTTTGCAAACGATGAAAATCTGAAATACACAAAATCTGAAATCCAAAACAGTAAATAGTCTAAAGCTCTATCCGAAAAGGTTCAAAACCACATGAATGGTTCAAATCAATGCATGCAGATTCTCCTCTACTCTCGTCCCGATATTCCAATATATGTAACAAACAAGAAGATAAACGTGGTGAGTCATAAACTCAGTAAGGAACCCCACGACACAGCGATATCAACATACGAAATCAATACACTCAAAACCATGCAACACTGACAATACAATTATTCACATAATGGTTCTAATTTCAATACGAAGCTCCAGAGTCCTCACTTATCATGACGGGATCCTCATGGGGCACAGATAAATACCCGAACTATTCCTGCAAGGTAGGCCTAATAGATGGAAGGGTATTCCCTCCACGAGTCTAGATAGTCTACATACTCTCTGTCCATTTGATCACACATACCTCAGGTTACCCGGTAGCCCCTTAAGCGATATGTGCGAACTACAGGGCCCAATAGGTATGAGACAATCCTGCATGCCATAAATCATATCAATCACCTATCCAAATTCTGACAATCTGAATTCAATCATCAATAATCCAAAGGTACCAAACTCGAAATCAATCACACATCCAAGATCTGATTCACATATCCATGATCAATAAATCTGAAATCCAAATAATCAATTTCCAATCCGAAATTCCAGAATTCAATCACACACAATCAACGATTCAGAACAATATAACAATCACATAATAAAGACAGAATTCACTTACCTCCAATAACTCTATACAATACCCCACGACCCAGACACACTCTCCTTCCTCCTTTTTTTCGTTTACGAAAGCCTAAACAATTCCAGATTAGTCTCTAACAGGGTTTCAAAATCTAAGTTACGCGGCTATAAGGGTGAAGCAAGCCCTACGAATTCAGAATCCCTGCCTTGATCCTCCAAAATCCCTGGATTAGCAAGGTCGTTCTCCTCACCTTTAGAAATACGTTTTCTGAATCCGTACAATTCCGAATAGACAAGGACGAAAGAATAGGGATCTGTCCGTTCCTTCTCGATCTCCTTCTGCTTCGCGGGTTTCCTCTCCTAGACAAAAGGGGCGAATTTTGTGAATGATCTATTAGCTTTAACGAAAACATACTAATCCTAGTTTCACTTAAACCAAAAAGGTGACAGATTACAAACTACTACCCAAAAATTTGACAAATATCAAAAAGATTCTTATAACATAACAGTTTCCAATTAATTCTCGCCCAATTCTTACAGTATCCGTACATAAGAAGTTATGGATAAAAATGTACATTAAATGACGTAATTTCAAGGTTGACAACCAGACCAAAGAATTTTCAGGATAGGTGATTTGTATTAGTCTGTGTATATCACGGCAGTTACAAATATAATTTTATTTTCAATTAAATATCACATCTTACCTTAACTAAAAATATATGCTATAATAAGTACCCTATAAATTTATGGGCAAGCTAATATCTCCAATTTCCAATACTAACAATTCAATCCATAATGCACTAATTTTGCATAAACGGTTCAAAATTCGTTAACTTCCTTTTCTTCGTCTTCAAAGGTATTCTACTAAAAGAACCCCTGTGAGATCACGAAAACCTTCGGTCTTCATAATTTTCTTCGTAAATATGGTTTGTTCACATCTCTAGGGAGAACTTTTCCCCTCTCCCACCTTATGGAACTCACCACTAATGTGGTTTGAGCTGTGAATTCGGTACTTTACGAATTTCTTACAGTATATTAAAATTCTTAAAACCTATCTTCATCCTAAACTTAATTTGATAATAATACCAAAAACCGAATTTTAAGTAAATTCATTATTTTACCAAATCTGCCTATTTACTTGACATCAAATAAAACTAATATGAAATGGCTCAAGTTGCATACTTTTTGGACAAAAAAGTTTAATTAATAAATTAGATCGAATGGGCAACTTTGCGTCAAAGAAAAGATGTTAGGATCTGTTCCGATCGACATAATTAGGTGTTAAGTCCAATGCGGAATTCAGACATCTATGTGCAATATAATAATTCAACTCCTCAAAAATGTCTGATTTATTCAGAAAATTCGAACTCGAGTTCTGCTTGAAAATCAGACAGATAAGCGGATAGGCACTGTTTGCACTAGCCTACAACGAATCAATCAAAACTACTCTCAACTGCTAAAAGCTGGCAGACAGTTCATGCCTTAACTCAGATTTGCTACAGATAAAGCAAAGAACTAAGCTCAATCAGGCTATAAGCACACCAGCAAGAACGTAAGAATCGTGACAGACACGAGAGTTACAAGCATGTAAGAATCGTGGAGGAACATCTGGTAATCGGAAAAACGATGTGGAAAACAACTATGGCTAGCCTCCATCTTGTTATAACTACTTGGGTATAACCTATAGTAATACTAATGCACTTGCTGCAGCACAAACAATACTAATCCGAGGAAAGTGAATGTCTAGAAATGCAGTCACCGTGGATTGGTGGAATGAATTGGAGAAGTAACCATGTATTCGCTTTGACAAAAAAGACTGTGATTGATGTACAGGGAATGGCATCCATTATTCAGAGTATATGTCGATGAACACGGGCAGCCTCTTTCTGGCGGAAGAACCGTATAGAACGCCGTTGATATGGGCATCAACATCTTCTCTGGATGCAAATATGCCAAGTTGATCAGGCAAAGTGACCTCAATGTCATCATCGAATGGTGACCAGCGCACTACTCTTGTAGAAGAGTTAGCGTCAAGCTTCCCGCAGTCTGCACTTTTGGTATCTGCTACGTGGCTGGACTTGGTCTGGCTTGAGATGTTGGAAGCTGAGTTTCCGCTAGAGGAATCATACTTGTCAATTGACCTGGTCTTCTTGCTGGAGCTTCCAGATTTCAAGGGAATAGTTGGACTGTATAAGCTGCTCACAGGACTTCTCGAGGTAGACTTTAGAAAATCTCTGCCATATCGAGCTCCTTCGGCCATGAGCCCAAGCGGAAAGGAGCATTTTAGTCTATGCAAGGGAGATCCACTTGTGTATGACTGGTGAGTAAATGCCTACATATAGCACAAGCATATAAGAAACAGGGTATCATCGTCAGTAATCAATCCAAAATGACAATAATGCATTCCATCAGATGCAGGATACCAATGTGTCTACCTCATGTTTCTTCTTCACAGGGGGGCAGCTTGGACGGAGCTCTTCTTTTCCATGCGCAAACTGAGAAGAAACCACAAGAAGAAACATGTCAGTTTCAGAAAAGATACCGGCAATCTCGTGATGAACACAATCCAGAATCAACCAGTCACCCATCACATTGTCAACATCACAAATTTCATTCTCCACCAAAGGGAAAAGGTTCTCCTTGTTTCCTCTAAGCAACACAAATAAACAATACAGCACTAACCACTCATTTGCCCGCCCTATGAGACTCCCATATAAGCTGGTGTGCTTCTTGCAACGCACTCCTTGCCTTAGCATTCAAACTTATCCAATGAATCTAAAACGACAAATGGTTGAAATCCGCTCATCTCGCACCCTAAGAAATGACAGTGAGCCGAATTCCTCCTGAAATCCTGCGTATTCCTAATCATTTACCTCCTTAACCAGCCTAATAAACCTACAATTTGTGATCCAAAAGACTTACAATAGAAAAATAAAACCAGTAAACAGTTAATAATAGAATTAACGAGTTAAATTCCCACTAAATCCCATTAATTCACAAAATAACTTCAATGAGAAGGGACATATATACACACGCAAATCAAAACCCTAAGAAATCTAGATAACCTATTACAGAAAACAATAAAACATTAAATAAATCGATTTAGAAAACGAAAAAGGGAAATTAGAATAACCGGAAGGAACGGTTAAGGTTCTAGAGGACACCTGGCACTTGGCACCGTGGCGGCAGTGGCCAAGATCCTCCCAAGACCGGCAAAGCTCGACCTTGCGGGGTCCCGTCCCGACGGCGCCTGAGGCCGCAGAAGACGAGGAAGAGCCGCCGGCTTTAGCGATGAGGACGCCGTCC
Organism: Hypericum perforatum; assembly: GCA_012979155.1. Taxonomy (NCBI): domain Eukaryota; kingdom Viridiplantae; phylum Streptophyta; class Magnoliopsida; order Malpighiales; family Hypericaceae; genus Hypericum; species Hypericum perforatum. The sequence goes on from SOPF01026188.1 coordinate 18,410, forward strand.
ATGACAAGGACATCATCGTCAACGACCTTCCCGCCGCCGTACCTGAGGCTCTCGAGCGGGGATCGCCGGACTGCCTTCCCAGAGGAGGAGGGGGATGCGCCGTCGCGTAGGCAGTTGATCATGAAAGTGGAGTCCAACTTGTCGCCGGAGGAGATCGGCGAAACGGCGCCGGTTGGAGGGATGATGAGGTGGTGGAGGGGCGCCCCTCTCCGGTTCAATTTCCGGTTCATCGCCGATTCATTTGGAGGTGCGTGTAAAAGAGGGCTAGGGCGGGATGCTTGCGTGTATTTATAGGTTATGACTTATGAAGCGCGGGTTATTTTTTGGAATTTAGGATCGGTTTATTTGCTTGTTTTGTTCACATAATCGATTAATAGAATTTGGAGGCGGTACAATCATTCAAATAAAATTTTACGAAGAGCTTGAATCAAAATTTGTGGGAATGGATTGGATCCGGGAGTGAGGCCTCAAATAGTATGGAATAAAAAGTAAATCACGTTAGTATATAGTATTATTTAATATTTACATATTTTGTCTCTTATGTTGACATATTTTACATGTCAAGATTGACATGTGAATTTTTTTTTAAAACCTAAGACCATAAAATGATGGATGATATTGGCATATTTTATTTTTTAATATTGACATATTTTATGTGTCATATTGACCTGGTGTTCTGTCAACAATGACATACTCGTATTATATATTTTTCCATGTTAATATTGACATACTCAGAATATCAATATAGAAGAACAAAATATATAGCGTGGTAATTTCATATGGTTTAAAAAATATTTTTTCTCTGCATCTAATTTATCCTCAAAATTTGTTGTTTAATCTCAAATATTTCTCTTGTTTTGATGATTGGTGATTGTTTTGTTTTTCTAAAGATTTTTTCTTTCGATTCTTAGTTTTTTAGGATAAACGTTATAAGATTATTGTTATTAAATTAGGTAAGGGTATCAAAGCCAATATCTGCATCCAATATGTATATGAAGAATTTTTAAAGGAGGACATGTAAATAGTTTCGACTCGACACCTAAAGCAAGAGTCATTTTAGCAAGGTTATGATTAGTCATATGCAACATTTACTATATATACATGAAAAATGGTAAGTAATTGAGTTAATTGAGTTAAATCGGTGTATTGTAATTTTAGTTGAGGCAGTGGTCTAAGACCTGGGCTGAATATAAACAGAAATGGAAATTATACTGAACTATATTAGGTGCTCTTTTGTCTCTCTTCTCTTAACCTCTCATCTCACTCTTAGTTCAGAATAACATCTTCGGATTAACCCATTCCTAGCCATTTTGAAAATAAATAATTAAGTTTTTATTCATACACATCAACCCAATCCGCTTTACTCAATTTTTTATCCATTCTCATATCCCTATCCGAACACATCTCCAGCTAATAAATAATTAATATCTCTCTCATCCACCCTATCAACCAATTCACTTTAATTCTTCTCTCATCTACATATTTTTAAATATTATTTTGTAAACTTGTAGATTATTTTAAATATATGTTAACATAAATTTTGTACTTCGTATTATAAATAATTTTTTTTAAAGAAAACATTAATGAAAAATAAATTCAAATTATGATTAAATATAAATGTAGATAATGCAAATTAAAAATTAACTACGATCTCTAATTTTTTTTCCAAATATGCTCAATCAGATTACTTTTGAGAGTATTATGAGTATGTCGATTGTGGAGTTCTTCCTTATCGCTCATATAACTAGCTAAGTTGCTGAATCGTTCAATAGAGAAGTTGCGATTTTGTCAATCATCTTTTTCATGTCATCTCGGTGGTCATTAAGAAATTCTGTCAGATCATAATAACAAATATATGTATCTTGTTCATCCTCTACGATCATATTGTGTAATATGATACAAGTCATCATAATTCTTTTCGTTTTATCATTGTCCCAAAGAAGACATGGGCGTCTGATGAATGCAAAATGATATTATGGTACTCCAAATGCTTGCTCCACAGCTTTTCTACAAGCCTCTTGGACTTGAATAAATAACTTACATTTTTGTGTTGATGGAGATGTAATTGACTTGACAAAGCTAGCCCATACAAGATAAATCTCATATGTGAGATAATATATAGTTCTTCTCTAACGACCATTGATGAAATAACTCACTCTTTGGCTTCGGCCTTCCAATATATCATTAAAAACAGAAGATCGCTGAAACACATTAATGTCATTACACCTACCTAGTATTTCAAAGAAAGTATACCAAATTTATAAGTCATATAATGCATCCACTTCCAAAATAATTGTTAACTTCCCACTCCTTCTTGTATATCGTCCAACCCATGTATTAAGATAATTTTTTTATTGTCAGTGCATGTAGTGAATGCTTTCTATCATGTCAGAGAACCCATGCTATTCTCCAACATATAATAATCTTGCCAAGTCTTGTTCAATCTTAGAATTTTAAAGGACAATAGGTTACATCGTGTCGTATATCCAAACTCCACTTAGGATATTTACACATAACTTCATTAAAGACAATCAAATCAAAAAATTTGACGTTAATCTTGTCTGCATAGTGACTCTACTTCTTGCTCAATGTCAGCCATGCTCATGCCACTTCATTTTCTCCCAAACGCTTCTTTGTATACACCTATCCATTTTTGTACATTTTTAGTAAGTCATTTTAATGACCTTTCATTTGTTCCACATTTTTTTCACCTATTTCTTTTAGTTTTTCAGCTTGAGCTTCTTCGTACAAGACACTCACGTATGTCCAAAGTGAAGAAGCCTTCTGATTTTTTTCCAATTTGACTATTTCACTACAGAAGATATAAGATGACATTAGAGTTATGTCTTCTTTAACAGTTTAATTAGTTGCCATCATCTTCTCAGTTGTGTTCTTAGTGGGGTGAGTGATGAACAACTTTTGTAAAATGATTTGTGGGCTATGATGTTCTGTATCAGAATTTAGAAAAGATTTGTCAAAATTGGGAGAAAAAAAAGTTCAGAGTTGCAAATTCTATAGAACTTAAGATGGTTGATAATTTTAAGAATTAGGATTTTTTGGATCCATAGTAGGAACAAGAAGAAAGAAGTTTAGACTGAGTGTGAAAATATGTTAACATTTCGAGCCTATTTATATGGGTAAAAAGATGACTATTTATAAATCATTTATTTCTTAAAAAGTTATAGATAATTCTAGTTTTTCCAACACAAATCCTATTTTTTAAAAATTAGGACGAATAATATTGTGCCAAGTATACGAAATAGATTAAAAGAAAAAAAAAGAGGCCCACAAAGGACACGCAATTGGGATGGCCATCCATCTACGAGCAGGCGTTTCCGATATATTTTTTTTCTTGCTTGCGCATGCAGGCCACGCAACTTATCCTGGGGCCGTGGAAAGACGTTATTGCACATTATCTAAATGACTAAGACCACCTTCATTAATAACCCATTTCAATTTCTCTCATCCACATCAAACCCAACCTAATTAAAATTTTCCTACAACATACACAATTTAGTTCCAATTTACGTCACAAACAAATAAATAATTTATCTATCATCTATATCTATATATATATATATTTATTATTATTGGTCTCACAATGCTCGCTAGGGAGAAATAGGGCTTCGACCCAAGCGACTGCTGGATACTAAGTGGTTGTTAGAATACGCATGATGAAAATTTATAATGAACATATGAAAATTTATAATGAAATATGTAGTATATCAATAAATAAATTAAAAAGAGTCAATTTTATAACTATATTGCAAACTATTTAATAAATTTATTATAATTTATAAGTAAAAAAATAAAATGTCTAATCATGGTCTAATTATGGCAGGGTCTAAATTACGGTAAAATGGTAAGAGTATGGTAAAAAAAATAAGAGTAGCATAAAAAAATCATAAGATTTATATCATATGCTAGATCCCACCTTCAAATATAGATCCTTATCATATTTTAGTGTAGACCTATACAAAATCAATAAATTCTCAACCCAAAGAAGTAATATTTATGTCATCCCTTTGATTGGAGAGAACTCTTCACAAACCCTAATCCAAGCTCTGGGTTTAACTAAAAAAAAAAAGGTGAGATAAAAAAAAACTTCGTTAATTAAAAAAATCATTTATCTTATTCTCATGAATTTTTTTAAACCCACTCAGCCAAGAACTAGGGGTGAGTTCGGCGCGGTACGGTACGGTATGGGCGAAAATCCATACCGTACCGCATTTTTTTTTTAAAAAAATTTGAAACCGTGCGGTATTCGGTATTGTGCGAAACCGCGCGGTGCGGTATGTTGCGGTGTCGGAAACGGTGCGGTATGCGGTATACCGCGGTGCGGTGCGGTATTTTGCGGTATTATCCATGTATTCGGTGTGGTGCGCAATACCGCACCCGTACCGTTTTATCGCGGTAATTTGCGGTATGCGGTATGTGCGGTGCGGTATATGCGCGGTATGTTAAAGTTCGGTACGGTACGGTACGGTGCGGTGCGGTATTGCGGTATGTGCGGTTTTTTGCTCACTCCTACCAAGAACTCTTCCAATAATTGGCTTGGGCGAAATTTACGAGTTTGGTGCGTCAACATGATGAAAACCCTCACCTCTCAAGGAATGATTAATGCCAAATGTTAGGATTCTACTGGATTTTGATAAAATTGGAGAAAGAAAGTTGAGAAGAACAATGACGGAATAGAAAATACGACTAACTAACGAAGTCCCTAAATAATCCTGACACATAACATGTAAAAAGAACTTGACAGTTTAATATTTA
>SOPF01026188.1:33182-85843 GCA_012979155.1 Hypericum perforatum
GGTACAAAAAACTGGGTATTGAACCAGTACTCAGGATTTTGGGCCGGGTACCGATTAATGATGTTAAAACCAATACCCGAATTTTGAATCCCGCATTTCGAACCATCCCCCCAAAATTCGACCTCACTCTCCCGACCTCACTCGACCCGACCCACCCCCAGGAAACTCTGGCTTGACCGAGCCCAGACCCGACCCAGCCCGCACTCACCTCTGTCGTCGAGCACGGTCAACGTTCATAGGTTATATTCCAATTTCATTGCTTTAGATTTTTTGAATTTAGATTTGAATTGTAATTGAATTTAGATTTGAATACGAATTGAATTTTGATTTGAATGTTTGAATATGAATTTTAATGTGGGTTTGAATGTTTGAATGTGTATTTGAATGTTTGAATGTAGGTTTGAATGTTTGAATGTGGGTTTGAAGGTATGAATGTGAGTTTGAATGTTTGAATGTGGGTTTGAATGTGGATTTGTGAATTTAAATATGGATTTGAATATTTGAATGTGAATTTGAATGTTTGAATATGGATTTAAATATTTGAATATGGATTTGAATATTTGAATGTGTATATGTTTTCTTCAATATAGACATTATTAGTGATGGCATCACATGAGCATGGAGACAATTTGGGTGACAGTGGTCCTGCCGACCGTAGTTTGTTGAAGCACCAAGAGGTGCATCGATCATAGGCCATCTAGAATGCTGAGCTTCTAGGTGGCACTGATGATTTTGATCTAGATGGTGGGTTGAAGCTGTATCGCCAGTCTTGGAAGCAGCAACCAGTTGAGAACAGTGCCTTTATTAGGTACATGAAGACAGCGAGCTTTTGGGACGTATGGTGCATCAGTCACGTCCTGGTCAAGGCAACGATGATTACAGCTCTAGTGGAGCGATGACGACTAGAGACACATACTTTCTACCTGCCGATAGGAGAGATGACGATCATGCTTCAGGATGTCGCTATTCTATACGAACTCCCGATCGATGGCATACCGATGACGGGAGATCAGACACTGGCAGATTAGCCGGAGATGTATGTGCAGTGCTTCGATAGGAATCCGAAGGAGGTAGATGACATTACAGTTAGTAACATGATAAAGCTGAAGTGTTTTGAGGAGCAGTACAATCCGGTGCATCTAGTAGAGGATGCAGACGATGAGATAGTTTGTTATTATGTCCGAGTGAGCATAATATAGCTGATAGGTTGCATCCTATTTCCAGAGATGAGCGATACAAGGATCAACGTCTGCTGGTTACCGATGCTATTGGATTTTGATGCAATAGCATCCTATAGTTGGGGCAATGCCTGTCTTGCACATCTGTAGCATCATATGTGTCAAGAAAGTTGACTGATATGTGGACGACTATATAAACACTTACTCATAACTATAACAGAGACTTATATTGAGAAGAAGAAGAACACACCTAGGATGTATAGTCCCAGTTTTGTCAGTTATAAAACCATGACACTCACCGGACTCGTCCTGTATGACAAGCACAATATAAGTACAATTTTATTAGTTGTGTGCAAGTTTATGTTTGTAATATGAATTAAACTGTTAAGAGATATTACCTTGAAATCTGCAAAACTATAACTCTTGTCTCCACCGTAGTGATGCATACCCAAAACAAGCATCATCATCATCTGACGATTAGAAAATAATTTATTAGCAATGTAATAACAAAATAAACTACAATTTATTTGGAGTGACATTACATCTTTGATGATATAATCATGTTGGATGAACTTGAACTTATATAGTGAAGTCCCGAGAAATACTCCTGTGTTCTTGTAAATCAAACCTGTATACGTAAACATTTGCATATTAATAAGTATACTACTTTCTGTGAAATAATTATAAATAAATACCTCTTTACAAAGATAGGCCATGACACGCGTCCACGCATCAGGCTCGCCAAATAATTCTTGGTGTGCCTTTGCCTTTGCCTTGGCCTTGGTTATTGAGTCAGCCCAACCAGGTGGGATAGTAAGGCGTCTGAATATGCTGCCATGTTTTGAGTCATAACAGTCCTGCATAAACTTGTTTGGCAGGTGGATGACAAGTGGGGGAGAATGGTACTCGTATTCGTCTGCACCTTCATCGTCAGATACAACTACAGCCTTGCCGTGCTTGCTCATGTCTGAATATTGGAAAAAAAAATAAGCAACATCAGACAAATACGTAAATCTATAACAGATTTTTTTAAAAAAAGTGGTTACAAATTTTAGCATCTCATAAGAGACGAACCATAAGAATCACTGTCTACGATGTGTACTAGTACTAAGCTGATCTGCTGCTGCATTTGCTGCCTTATTCGCTACCCTAGATGCAGCCCAGGCTATAGCTTGTGCTGCTTTCTCTGCTTGGTATTGTGCAACATGCTTAATGTCTGTACAATTGGCTTGAACGTGATCTCTTCCACCGCATAAATTACACTTGACGCGTAAAGGTGGTTAGTCCATTCTGTATTCGCTTCTTTGGTCGACCTCGAATCTGCTCAGTTCTTTCGTCGGGAATAAGCTTGGTAACTATTTGATCTTATGATGTTATCCAGTACGCAGGATTCCCAGAGAGACAAATAAATGCTGGTAATATAACTATGTTATCTCCAGGTAATAGTAAGGATCAACGTAAACCTTGTAGTCCTGAATACTCATCCTGACACAACAAGCAATTGTATGTGAAAACGGATAGTGAAATGCTTGAAATTTCCCATATTGGCATGTTCTTCTCGCCAGATTCACCCGATGTACATTCCCACCTCTCCTCCTGTGCTATGATCCCTTACTCAGTACTTCAAATTCACCGATTTGATTATTGGTTATGTTAACGATATGCCCTTGCGCTTTCTTCTCCCATTTTTCCAACTTAGCACAGAGCTTCTTACTCAATGTTATCTGTCCAGGAACACGCTCCTTGATATAATTAGTTACTCTCTCCTGGAAATATTTGGTATATTGCACAAAAATCTCTGTAACTAATGCAGTTACCGAAAGCCGTCGGGCTCTTTTGAATACTTTGTTCATACACTCAGCAATATTTGTCATCATGTTTCCCCATCGATGTCCACTATCCAAAGCTAAACTCCATTTTTCTACATCCTGGTCAACCATCCACTTATAGACTGCTTTATCAACCTGTTGGATTTGGGTTAAATACCCATATAACTTCATCGACTGGGCTTGATACCCTGCAATATTACATTTGATTTTACTTTATGTTGAACACCATTTTATAATTAAAGGTATAGGGTTATTGAAATTAATACCTGCAATGTTCATCACATTCTTCATTGTTGATAACACCCATATGTGATCTACAGCCGTGTGCATCACTCATTGCTCTTATTATACCCAGACTTCGATCAGATATCACATATATGCCACGCTGATTAGTGACGTGCAACCTAACTTGACGCATAAACCATGTCCAACTGTCAATATTCTCGCTTTCAATAATAGCAAATGCTATCGAAACTATGACAATATTACCATCAATAGCAGTAACGATCAACAAGTGATGCTTATATTTTCCATACAAGAAAGTGCCATCAACTTGTAGAACAGGCATGCAGTGCTTAAAAGCTTCAATGCAAGGCCCGAAAGCCCAGAAAACTTGATGGAACATCTTCGTGCAAGGCTCAAACTCTCCTGTATAGTGATCTCCTGGTCTACTATGGAGATACTCCCATTGAACAACAGTTCTAGAATTAGTTGCCTGACATGCAGCAAACCATTTCAGTAACCGACTATAAGATTCTTCCCAACTTCCCCATAATAACTGGAAAGCCTTCTCTCTTGCCCGCCAAGTCTTTCTGTATGAAGGCATAATTGTCAGGCGACCAAACAACTCATTTCGCAAAGACTTGATAGACACATCTGGTTCATCTGCTACTCTGTGTGTAATCATTTGAGCTATGTAATGCAATGAGAGGTGACGATAATCTTGGTTATTTCGAAGGCGACCACATGTATTGGGGTGGATGTGTTTCACAATTTTTTAAAAAGCAAATAGTTCATCTCTTCCATCCTTCGACACACGTATCCTCCAGTTGCACTAATCTTGTACTTTTTTATATTCAACACTGTAAGTACTAGGCCTTGATTCCCGAACAACGTACTCTTGACCCTCAACCATTGAGTAGGCCTTTATTTCCCCCATAGCTTCCTCTTTCATTTTCCACAAGCTCTCTTCCTTCAAAAGCCCACAATAGCTGCTAGAATAATCAATGTTTTCCCATTCATTAGCAAATACAGTCATGGGTGCTGAGGGATCCTGACTAATGGGAATCTGCGCATAATAAATTGATTCTTCTTCTTGCTCCAGCTGAAACTTCCCTTCTTCTTCTTCTTTACTTTTCTCGTTGTTATCGTCTTCTTCCTCGTCTGATTCTTCTTCTATCTCCTCTTCTTCTTCTTCTTCGCTATAATCTGAGTCGAAGCTTGTGTGTGCATATAGAGTAGATGGGTTCAAACCCATATCAATTTCTTTGTTCGCTTCTCTTTCTTCTACTGGATTCTTGGCCTGCGCTTCACATATGCTCTTCTTCACAATTAGATCTAGCCATATTTCTCTTGCCTCTACACTGTATATGTTTACCATGCTCAGCATCATATTGGCAATATCTTCCTCGTCTTTGATACTAATCGATCAGAACTTTTCTGAAGTTATGGGACATCTAAATACCAAATATTTCAATTCTTCATTATCATAAAATGGGACTTTTTCAAACACTCTTCATCGTAACCTCTCGTACGTCAACTTATCCTCGAGGAATTTCAACCTTACTTCACACCCTCCTTCCTACTCAAAACCAGTAAGCCTATTTTTCTTAATTGCTCCATCATATTTTACTCCAATTTGCACAGTTCGCCGAGATATCTAGACAGATATACATAAACAATATTACACAAATGTTCACACATAAAACTAATCAATGGGCCACCATTGTTAATCAATCATCGAATCGCACCATGATCAATAATTAATCAGACTAACACAAAATTACTTACATAAATAACATAATTACTAACGATTGTTCAACAGACCAAAACTAACAACAACCACCTTTATCAATCAATTTATCAACTTGCAATTTACCATAATTAATAATTAATTAGACTAACACAAAATTACTTGCATAAATAACATAATTACTAACGATTGTTCAACAAACCAAAACTAACAACAACCACCTTTAGCAATCAATTTATCAACTTGCAATTTTACCATAATCAATAATTAACAACACTAACACAAAATTACTTGCATAATTAACATAATTAGTAACGATTGTTCAACTAATAACAACTAACAATAACCTTTAACAACCATTGTATCAACTTCTAAATTTTACCATAATCCATAATTAACTACACTAACATAACATTAATAACTACAGTTCAAAAAAATATTAACAAATTATATAATCAAACATTAATTATAACTACTTACCTCTTGAAGGTTCAACAACTCAGAAATGCTCAAGAACACTCAAAAATTCAGAATTTGGGGGGATGGTTCAGATTTTTTTTGTCCAGAAAACTGGTTCGAAAATTTGATTAAATAGACCAGTACCCGGTATAAAATCCTAACTATTAGTGGATAGAAAATCTCAAACCCACCGTAAAACTAGATTTCTGATCCTAGCTCGTAGATAACTGATACCTGGTCTAAAATCTCGGATACTAGTTCAATACCTAGTTTTCTATACTGCTCAAACCAGTACCCGAGATTTTGGGCTGGTTATTGTACTTGAAATAAAATACCGGGTATTGTTATACCCAGTATAAAATCTCTGAAACTAGGAAAATTACGATTCAGTCCACGCTGGACACTATTTTTGAAATTTTGTCATTTAGGTACTATTTTGGCAATTTGCCATGAACATTAGCACCATAAAAAAAATCCGAATGGTTCTCGCCTCGGTGGCTTTTTAGCTCGCTATAGTGTGTGTCTTGGGTGTCACGTTAGCCATGTCTATGCTCTCAATTTTCAGCCCACAGTCATGCCCTCGCTACATTGCTGTGCCTTGGGCGTCACGTCAATTTTTTCTGCTCATTTTTTATAATTCAACAAACTATATTAAATTCGAATATAAATTAGCATAACTTCAAAAACACTAAATTAAAAATCAAAGCACTAATTTTGTGAAAAAGATATTTATTAAATTTGAAATATATTACATGAGAACATGGGAGAAAATTACATTTTAAAAAGCATAAATTGTTTAATCCTTAAATAGCTGTGAAATTAAGAAACTTTTAATCGCTTCCTCGTCTGGGGATAACCCTTTTTCTCGAGCAAGCAACTTCTAGAGAATTGCACTATTTATAGCATGGATTTTGGCCTTAGCACTTATTATTTATTCCACCATTCGTTAAGATTTTTTATCCTCATTCGTTTTCCAGACGTCAATGACATCTTTGACAGTTTTTTTGATTTGTGATCGCTCAATTTGTAGTGAATCAAGCTCTGCAGGGAAGCCGTCATTGTTTGATGTGACTTTCTCCTTTTCTTTATTTCTTTGCTTTTTCTTGGCTGCTTCTCGGCCACTTGGACGTCCATTGTCAAAGCTCTGCTAATTTGAGTAGGTGGGTCATCCGGAATTGTGTCAGTTTCCATCTCCGGTGGTTCTTGTTCTCTTTGTACTTCTGCTGCTCTCCACATCATTTGTAAGTTTCGGATAGATGAAGTTAAATATTTGATCTACTTGTATGCCATGATTCCATTTAGGATATTTGCGCATCTTTTCCTGAAACACCTGTAAATTATTTTTTATGGGTGTTTTGATATATTAGATGGGCTTTTACCACTATATCGGACTCGACCTGTCCACTTTGCTGTCGGTGGGATACATGTGTGTATGCCTCGATCCATCCTCCACATGCCTGAGATAAGCATTTATAGCAGCTTTTCATCTGCTCCATGTTTCTTGGGTTGAGATCATTGGGATTTTCTATACGACATTGGTCTTACACTTGCTTGATGCGTACCCAAAGACCTTGCTCCTTCTGGTTGACGCCGACAATGGCATCTTTACTAATCTGTATATTAGTAGACATTAGTACAATGTCTTCTTTCACATTCCACGTCTTCAAAATTATTTTATCTTTTTTCTTAAGGGGTGATGACTGTGGCTGTGAGTTTTAGGCTGGCCTTTGCGGGTAGCTTGGTAGAGTTTCAGGATAGTTTGGTTGGTTGTTTGATGGATTTTGGAAAAAATTAGAAAAGTACAGAGGTGGGTATAGTGGCTTATGGGGATAATTTCCTGAGAAATTTGAATAAATTGGCTGAGGTTGAGGGTTGTTTGGTGGATGTGGCCTATTGGTTGGTCATTTTGGCCTATTGCTTTGTCGCGTGAGGATGTGTTTGGCGGATCTTGGTTTGACTCTAGAATTTGGCTTAGGTTTTGGCTAATCTGAGAGTAAATATTAGGGTTAGAAGCTAAAAAATCATTATTTGAACTAAACTGCCTAAGATCGGTCTAATAATTACATATTCCCAATCTAATTAAGAAAGAGGAGAGGAGAGGACTTGGTGTAAAAAATAATGAAAAAGGTTGTATCAATTTATAGATTTTTCAAATGATTTTGGACCACACATTGTTTTAAACATATTTGGACCATATACATTTTTTAACCGAAAAGTGTCATTAAAATTACCAAAAAAATGTAAAATTTTTTTAATTGGATAGAAAAGTTGGAAATGATAAAAAAAATTTAGAATTTTTTTCCGATTCTTTCGATCTTTTTTAAAAAGTTGAGTGGGTGATAACTGGCTCAATCAGCGCGAGTCACGTCGCCCAGTTCGCCACGCTGGCGAGAGGCATTCTACGCCCCGCTGACACCCGAAGGCACCTCGCGTGTCAGCGAGGCATGTAGCTCGTCCAATAGCGAACCACCACATGGCGGACTGGGGCCGCACACCCCGGTCACTGCGGGTGGTCTACTACCATATTAAAATTTTTTATGTTCTAACCAAAATCAAATCATGAGTAGGTAAATTTTTAAAACAATTATTTTTTTATAAATAAAATGATGTTATCTATAGTAAAATCTCCAATCAAAGGTACATCAAACAGAACCACCATAGGTACAAGATAACGGATATCAACACATAAGACACTGCTAACTATGATGTGTACTGGCCAATCCAGATCAGGAAGATAAGCTGCCCAACATCTACAGGCATAAAAGAGCAAATACATTGGTTATGGCTATGTACACCTTGAAAAATGGACACAAAGACTCAGGTAGCTAGCGTCTTCTCGTTTATTAATTGTTCCAAGGGTCTTTAGTATGCCTTTGGATATTTGGTTGACACTGAATATTTGTGTCAAGGTTTATGCCTCTTGTGATATGACACTTTATTGACTTGATAATTGCTTAAGCCACTTTGGATTAAATGGTGGACTTTAGGCAAATTTCCGACCTTAAGGGTCATGGCACTAGTATAACAGCTTTGTTTGCTGAAACTTTTATGTGATTTTGTTGTTTCCAAAATAAATTGACATTGTTGCTAACTTATAAAAAAAGACAATTGTTGGTGAGACTCATAATTCAAAATTTTTGTCTTCAATTGTAATTATATAATTCGAGTTGAATAAAAATTTTAAGAGTAAATTATATCTGGCCTCCTGTAGTTTGGGGAATTTAACTCTGGCTCCCCCGTAATTCGCAATTCGATTAAAAAGCCCCTTTAGTATGACGAAATTGTACCATTTGGCCCCTGAAGCCGGAACTGGAGAATTTTCCGACGAGAGACCACGCGAAATGACAAATATACCCCTGACCTAAAAACACTCTCTCTCCTCCTTCCTCCTTCCTCTTCCTCCTCCTCCTTCCTTTTCCTCTTCCACCTTCCTCCTCCTTCTCTGCTCTCCTCCTCCTCCTCTCTCCTCCTTCCTCCGAAACTTTCCCTCCTCCTCCTCTCTCCTCCGCCCTCCTCCTCCTCCTCTCTCCTCCTCCACTTTCCTCCTCTCTCCTCCCTCCTCTTCCTCCGCTGCCTTCCTCTTCCTTCGTCCTTCTCCACTTTCCTCCTTCTCCCCCTTCCTTTTTCTCTCTCTTCCCTCCTCCTCTCTCCTCCTCCCTCCTCCTCCATTTCCCCTTCCACCTCCTTCTCCTCCCTCCGAAATTCTCCCTCCTCCTCCTCCTCTCATCTTCTCCGCCCCTCTCCTCCTCCACTTTCTTCCTTCTCCTCCTTCCTCCCCCTTCTCCCCTCTTCTCCGTCCTCCTCCACTTTTCTCCTTCTCCTCCTCCCCTCTCCTCCTCCACTTTCCTTCTTCCTCCTCCTCCTCCTCCTCCACCTTCCTCCTCCTCCTCTTTCTCCTCTTCCTTTCCTCTTCCAAAGAGAGTTTTTTTTTGCTTTTTCGACCAGGGGTATTTTTGTCTTTTCGCGTGGTCTCTTGCCAGAAAATTCTCCAGTTCTGGCTTCAGGGGCCAAATGGTACAATTTTGTCATACTAAATGGGCTTTTTATTCGAATTGCGAATTACGGGGGGGCCAGAGTTAAATTCTCCAAACTAAGGGAGGCAGATGTAATTTACTCAAATTTTAAACTTACAAACAAAAAGTATTTAGTAATGTTGTGAGTTCAATAATTGGAACTCAATTTCTTATGTTTAAAGTAGAAATGAACTTAATGATTATTTGTAACGCCCCGTGATTAGACTGATTAGCTCCACTGTACTAACACGGGTCTTTTCAGCATGTTTTGTCCTCACTCGCACGCACCCTGGAAAACTTCTTAGGAGGTCACCCATCTAGATCGTATGCTCGGCCAAAAACACGTTTGATTGTTAATATCCATATCAACAATGTGCACCTTCTTTTGGGCACACATCCTGAAAGATCCAAGGTTAAACATATATGGGGTATCACATTCACCCCTTCTTAATTACCCGACGTTCTCGTCGCGCCAGATACACACAATCCCAGAATCCCTCGCTTGTAGGTGCATTCGATCCCCTTATCACACCATACAAGTTGAGGTCGCTCTGATACCGAATGTAATGCCCTGTGATTTGATCGACTAGCTCCACTGTACTAACACAGGTCTTTTTAGCGTGCTTTGTCCTCACTCGCATACACCATAGCAAAACTTCCCTGGAGGTCACCCGTCCTAATCATACCCTCGGCCAAATGCGTTTAACCTTGAAGTTCTTTCAGGATGTGTGCCCGAAAAGAAGGTGCACCTTGATGGTATGGGTAGTGACAATCAAATCACTTAAACTTTTCACACAACACATATACTTGTATCACAGTATTTGACCCTTGTTAGGCAAATATCGATTCACATGTACAAATTCCATCTTTTGCCAACTTTAAATTGATGTTAGTATTTTATTAAGTTGAGCTTTGAATGTGGAGGTAGATGCATTTATATTTTTTAACAATTCATTTTATGTTTTTTATTATTAGTCAAAAATAGTTTGTAAAAATGTGATTTCAAATAGAATATGAAACTTTGACAGACTCTTAAAAACACCGATGGTATAGGTTTGAATTCTTTTGTAAAAATTCTATTAAAATTTAGGATAGAATCTCAAAATTTAAGATGATCATCTAGATCCTAGGAACTTCTACAATATCCATTGCGACTCTTCCAGCGGTTCAGAGTTGCAAGCAATTTATGAGCTATTAAGATAGAAAAAAGACGAGATGAACGGAATCAGTAAGTGCCATTATTTATGTTAGGATTATCAGCAATCCACTACATATGCTCAAATGAGCTAACTAATAATAGTTCACAAGACAAATCACTTATTAGCATATATCAGCAAGAACCTGCATTCTAAACAACTTGAATAAAGTAGATCGGCCACTCGGCTTATACCGACTTCTGCAGCACTAACCGGCCTCACACGAGCCTGACGGTTCAGTGCCGCTCACCTCCATGCCGATGCGTAGATCAAGCTCTTGTCCAACCATCCGAAATGAAGTCCGCCCGTGTCCTCTTTCAACATGTACCGGTCGGAGTACTGCAGGATGAGCTTGCGTATCGTATCGACCACATCAGGGCTCATTGCAGACGAAGTGAAGCCAGCCATCATCATCCTTGCTCTCCATTTCCCTGCGACTTCGTAACGCTCTATTCTGTCCTCTCCATCACATGCTATTATGTTGACTATGTCTCGTGCCAGGCATTGCCTTTCGACATTCATCCTGTCCTGACTGTCCCTCGAGAGGGCTGCATCCAGGGACTCGAACACGGCAGAATAGTAGTTGTATGCTTCACCAAACCTCTGGAGGAACGGGGCGGTATTAGTGTTCACATCCTGTTCCACAAGAGTTACAAGCTTCGGCTTCAGGTTCTTAACCATTCGGAGAAGCTGGTCACGCTCGTTAACTGTTGAGACACTCTCATCAGGCATGTGGTGGAGTTGGAAAGCAAAATTCACAAATAGTGCCTCTCCTGGTTTACAGCCGAGCATCAAGGGATTGACGAGTGAGCTCTTGGAGGGTACTGCTTGAAATTGAAACGGTACGTTAAGGGCTTCTGCTAGCTTCTGAAGCCTAAGGCCAATGAGGTTTAGGCCTCCAAGGGGACGCTGAACTGATTCAGGGTCGTCCACCCCAGTTAGCTTTAAGTGTGGTGGCTTACCGGGTTGATTGGCAAGCGTTTGTATCAGAGTAATGTATTGACTCCCTTGATTTATGTCAAAATCAATTATGTGCACTCTCTTTTCCCCTTTGCATGCCTGGAGAATTGCGCCATTAGCTGCCATAAAGCCGAACCTGAAGCAAGGGCAAATCTCAAAGAGAATCTGCATTGCGGCAAGCCTATCAACGGATGGAGGCTCCTTACATCTCAAGGCTTTATAAAGGAACCTTCCCGAAGATGCCATCCGAGCCGCAAGGCCTTCTACCATGTAAGCCGCAATACGTTGGGAAGGATCCCCTTGAATTGATACCATTTGGCGAAGCTTACCGATCAAAGCTGTTGCTCCGTCAACATTTCCAACTGATATCATACTGGCACAGTCGAAAAGCAAGTGCTTCGGAGCATTGGGAGACATTTCCAATACTTCTTTACTGCTGCTGATGCTACTAATGATGGAATCTGCAGATGAAGTCTCCTTGGGTGAGTCATGGAGTAACGAATTCTGGTTTTGATCAGACCAGTCAACATCGAGATCCATGCTTCGACTATTTCCAAATAAGTCATCCTCGTCATATTCATTGTCATCAAGTAGAGCTCTCTCCAGTTCCTGAAGTTTCAGCCTCAGTTCATCTTCCCTGTATTCCCCTGGCTCAGGGCTTTGGATCATGGAAGACACTGAACCATCACCGCCAAGCTGGAAAGAAGCCAAATCTCGATGGTGAAACGAACTTGCCGAATTGCCAGAAGTGGAAGGCTGTAGAAGCTCTTCTGTTGTAGAATCAAGGAAATATTTCTCGCAACTCTCACCGCAAGAAGACTCGGTGTTCCCTTCCAGTGTGTACAGCTTATGAGTTCCATACGGAGGAGTAGAAACTTCTGCTTGCCTAACCAAAGACATAGCAGTCCCAACTATCGTCGAAGAATTAGGTGCACAAGCCCAATTTCTGTTCCGGGAATTGCACCAAAGGCAACCATTTAGCATTCATCAGAGAAGAAAACCGCGATTTGGACACTTATGGAGACTTATTCCAGGATAAACATTAAAGAAAAGTACCTGAAATCAGTCAATTTTTTAGAGCTGGTGCGTTGCAAGATTCCTGCGTTCACCCAAAGCAGACAGATCAGAATCACACAACCAAAAACAGCCACAAACAAGACCTCATGATGGTCATATGCGATTGGCAAATGAGTTCCAAGTAGGGAGAGAGTGCAAGTATATGGAGGCCTCTCGTTCAAGGGGTGAAGTCCCAGTATCTAGAACTTGGCGCTGGTATCCAGGTTAGACTTGATAAACTAGCAGTGCAACGGTTAAAAGTTAAAACTAAAATCACCATATAGCTCACATGAAGTAACAAGGATAATCATCGATCAAAACAGGATTCTCAATGCCTTCGATAAAGTCACATATTGTATTCAATGATTGAAACAGATACCAATGAGAAAATTCATGGTCTACATTCTAGTAACATAGCCAACACTGCTAACCTGGGACAGATGATCGTTTAAGTCTCGAAAAATAATCTCCAATACTTTTACATCAACAACAAAAAAAGAAGCCAGCATCATCCAAGTCAAAAGCACAATGAAAAGGCAAACACCATGCGTTTGTTCAGAAAAAATATTGACATATGCTTGACAGATTTGTCTTTAACCAGAATCAATGCCATTTAACAACAGATCAACACGAACCAGACCGTCAAATCGATCAATTATCGTAAACTACTGCAGAAATTCTAGGTATCAACCTTTTCAACATCCTTCAAAACCCAACCATCCTTTTGAAAGAGAGACCATGACACCCTAATAAAGAACAAGTAAAGACAAGTACCCGGCTCAGAAGATGGACCTCAGAACACCCCAGAACAAGTAGAGCAGCCTACTCCTGCAAAATTCAGAAAACAAGTAAAGGGTTGACCATATTAGCAAGCAGTTGACCAAAAAGCCAAACCCCAAGTTTGCCTCTTTTAGGACATCTTAACGCAATAAAGAAAGAAGCTTGGAATTGTCTTTGGTCAGGAACAACAAACCCACAATTCATTTTTAATAAAGATGCAAGATAAGGGTGAAATTGGGAGACAGCCTACCTGTTAAAAAGAAATGAATGATAAAACAAGTGCAAGCAGGGGAATAGATTGTCCTCTCACCTTCCTTGTAAGAAGAATTATTGGTATTATTCTCAAGTAAGCTCAATTCCCATATGGGTAATATATCTAATTCTTTTATCAGGAGAGTATGACCAAGAAGAATCCAATCTTCTAGAATATAAGAAAGTTTTTATTTTTTAGGGGGAGAATATAAGAAAGTTGAGGCAAGAGGAACAATTAACTAGTGTTATTTTTTAAGTCTCTATTTCAATACTTTCGGGTCTTATTTAACAGATAATTCTTAAATAGTATTTTTCTATGGAAAGATTTGTGCACAAAGTCTTTTCAGAAAATTTGAATTTTTCACTCCTTAAATCAACTTTTGTTATTCTTAATAAATATTTAGATTAACTTATGGATATATTATTCTAGTATTTTTCAAGTTCGAGTCAAACACTATAATATTCAACATCTATTTAACCTTTTGTGTGTGTCAATTTTCAAATATTCTAACATAGATTTAACAGTGAAATATTATTAGCTTTCTATTATTTAGTTTGGAATAGGCACCACATGTTTTTGTTCGACATAGAAACCAGCTTTGCTCCACTTAGAAAAGAAACCGACTTTGGTTCTTATCTTTTCCGCGGTGGTTGTTCACGCTGTTTTCCAATTCACTTTTTTTTTTTGGTTGAATTCCAATTCACTTTTTGTGAATGGGTTTACTTTTGTCTTTGCCTTTTTCTGGGTTATTGTACCGAATTGTTTGACTTTGAGGTTGTTGCTCCACTTCCGTCTGGTGTGGTCTATAATATGTTGTATTATCATTTATATCGCTCGTTCTCTTTCACTATTGGATTTGCTCATCAAATTTGCGAGGATAAAGTTTGACTTCACTCGTAATCACGCAACTTTTAAGGACCGTGATAGTGGTATGTGAAAACACCAGGAACCTTAGAACGCCAAAGGTAATTTCCCAACAGGAATGAAATGCATGGCTTTTTTTTCAATGGGATAACGAAATGAATGGTTCAATTCCTATAACATTGGTGTAAAAAAGTTGTTTTTATTCACAAAACTCATATATATATATATATATATATATATATATATATGAGTTTAGATAGTATTAAATTTTATTTTTTTATCAAAATTTATTTTCAAGAGTTAGAGAATTAATCCATCAATTCTTGAAAAATAAAATAAAATTCGTTCTCATCTTACACTTAAAAAAATTATACACAAACTTGAAAACATTTATAAAGATTCACAAAAATTTCCAAAGTTGTTAGAAAGTTGCGGTCATGAATGATTAGGTGGAATGCCAAAGCTTGCAGTACACTATAACCGTTTATATTTTCCATGTTATTCAATTGAATAAATAATATTCTACTAAACGAACTTGGCACATACTTTTTCTCCTTAAATCTATGGTAGTCAAAATCGATTACTTTAAAAACTTATTTATGTAACGATTCTTTTAATGGTATATGTTCCTGGCACTACGACTAAATCCCCTTAATTTATTAAATACTAGCACTTCAGACAGAAGGTGGCTAATCGTATAGCGTTCACCAACTTTGACTTGATAATTATAACACCAAATTTTGTTTTGGAGATCAATTTGGTTATATGTGTTAAACCTGTTAAGCCAATCTAAATTGATAAAGGAACAGGCAAGTTGAATCTAATTTATTATGTATACATAGTTTTTGTGCGTTCCCAGTAAGAAATTCACACTCTAAATACGCGATCCCCAATAATCTCATTTGAAGTATTGGGTTGAAATTTGCAGGACTATGTTCTGTGCCTACACACATTCCTTGAAACTGGGACGTTATATGCGAATTGATACAGTATAATATTAAAATGTTGATATATAATTAAACATTTTACGAATTAAAAAATAAATAAAAAATAAAGTTTGTTATGGTACGTTGAGTTCAAGTAATTGGATACAACAACTAGTATATTGGTGAGCAATCTAAGATCATTTAAAGGGAATTATGCGATCCAGTCTTTTTGACGTGGCAATTTCTCAATAGAGGAGAGTTTGTCCCTCCTGTGACACGCGTAACGAGATGAGTGTCAAGAGTAGGGGTGTAATCGGGGTGGTTTGATAGTTTCAGTGTAATTTTTCACACCAAACCATCAAATTTAAAATGTCAATTTTTAAACCATTGGGTTATTGGTTTTGTGAGAAACCAATGGTTTCGTGGTTTTGTGGTTTTATGGGTTGGTTTGGTTTGAAACCGAAAATATTAATCTAAAAAAAAATCAAACTCAACATGCAAATATGAAACATTTCGGTAAGCCCAATAAAATAAAAAAGGTATCCATTAAATTCAAATGCAAAATGAAACCTTAAAACAAGCTTTTCGTTCATGTTCGGCACTTAAAGCATTTCGAAAATTCGTTTGGGGCTGTTCTAGGTTAAATTTAGGTTATATATATATATATCGGTTTCGTGGGGCGGTTTACAACTAAACCCGCCCCACCCCGTTTGATTATTGGTTTCGGTTTGAAACCAACCTATTTAACCATTTACATGGTGGTTTGAGAAATTGTCGGTTTGTCGGTGTCGGTTTGGGGTGGTTTGTCGGTTTGGGCTGTTTGAAGCTCACCCCTAGTCAAGAGTATTTTACGCGAGTCCATGCCACACAAACAAATTGTCAGCGTGGCGCAAAGTGATTCGGCCGCGTTATATTTTTAGCCACGCCGCTTTTTTTTAGAAAAAATATAATTCAAGATTTTTTATTTTTTAAAAAAAAATTGTACTATTTTGCATCATTCTGTTCGAATGGAATATTTTTTGTTTTAAATAATTATTAAAAATTATTTATATCTAATTATCTAATTATATTTTTTAAATTATATAATTTGATGTAATTTTATAATTCAAAAGCTTATATATAATTATGTAATATTGGTTGGAATAATATAATTTTGATTGGAATAAGGTAATTATAACATAATTATGTAGTTATATAATTTTATGAATATATGTAATTAAACATAATTATGTAATTATGCAAAAATTATGTTACTCAATATAAATCAATCCTAAATTATCAATCATAAACTTTGTACCCTAAATCTTAAATCCTAAATATTAAGAAATTTATAATTCTATGTATTTGTAATTCAAATTATTTATAGATCATTTCATATTTCCAAATTTTTTATTTTGGTTAGTTCAAAATTAATTTAACAATTTTAAATTTATTTTAAATCATATACAATAACTATATTTAAAAAAAAGCAAAACTAATATTAAACTGATATAAAATTGTTGTATCAAATTTCTTGATGTGAGAAAAACTAAATCTAAGAATCACAAAGTGACGTGAAGGAGAAAGAAAATTAGAAACAAATTCACTGCTGTGGATAGTATAAATTTCATACTTTCTCGTTCTATTTGGAGTGCTATAATTTAGTCACGAACCAAATGAATATGTATGCCGATAAGATTTAGATGAATATCCAAGGAAGATTTTTAAATATCTGACAATTAGTGTGTGCTTATAGAATTTCCCAATTCATTTTTTTTCTTAACGAAAAATCGAAGTATCATTTGTATAAAATAATGCAGATAATAGGATAAAGGATGATGCTAGTAATGACCAAGTTAAAATAAGACCTTCAAAGTTGCTAAATTGCGCTTTTTCAGAAAGCACTATATTCTTCCTGGGACCATAATGATGAATTAAGACGTCGGTGTTGAATGATATGCGTGTCGCAAACTCACAAACTCTCACCACAATTTTAACCGGAACTATTTGTAATTAGTGATTATATTAATTGATTTTTAAATGAGTATTAGTTATCCACATGTAAATGTGTCAGTTATCCACATGTAATGGTTATCCGCATGTCCACCTATGTTGATTATGTCACATCACCATGAAGTTGCTACCATATATCAAGTGTCTTGTATTATAAGCCACGTGGATAGGCTATTAATTTAGCCTTGCCACATGGGTCTGTGGGATGGTGATCTGGCCTTGCCACTTGGAAGCATAACCTCGTGTATGTAAGCCTATAAAAGGTGTGAACTAAAAAAATAAGGCGATGGACTTGCCACACATACAAAAGGGAATACAAAATTAGAACTTTAGATCCGATCTCTCGATTTTATTTTGAGGGAAATCAAATTTGTAGAAATTGTTCTTGACTCTGATATACTGTGGGTAAGAATAAACTAGTTACGAGATTCAGTAACGATCCCGTATAAACAATGTTTTAACAAATAAGTGTATTTTATAATTTAATGAATTTATTACATTAATTAATCTAAAGTTTGATTGTATGATTATAATCGATAATTACGAATAAATTTTTTATTGGTATCAAAGCAAGTTAAGTTTTTGTATTGGTTGCTAATTATTTTTTGAAAAAAGTTACTGAGTATTTTTTGATTCAAAATCAAATTTTTGGTAAAGATTTTACTTTGGAAAAACCTACTGATGTCTTTTTGCATAATATGATTAGAAACCCGTAGGCACTAACCTGAAGCGTCTAAGAATTAAATGGAAAAGTACACCTAGGGCTCCTGTAGTTTGACTCGTTCATAGATAAGCCCTTATGATTTAAAACGGCGATATCCGGTCCCCATACTTCCAATTTTCACATATGAGTCCACTCGATCTGGTTCGATTTATTTTTGTTCATTTTGGTCCGATCAAATTTGGCATTTTCAACGCCGATTGTCTACTCCAGTTGACTCCCCGAAGTGTCCTTGACGTGTGGATACCAATTTTACATGTTTTCATCACTGGAATCGTAAGATTGATCTTTGGATTTTTGCATCGAACTGGATCGGGTGGACTCATATGTGAAAATTGGAAGTATGGGGATTGGATATCGCCGTTTTAAACTACAGAGACCTATCTGGGAACGGGTCAAACCACAGGGACCCTAGGTAAACTTTTCCCTGAAAAGTGTAATTTTGAGGTGCTGAACGGGGACATATCCTTATTTGCACACGTACAAAACACCGAGAGACTAAATTAGTATTATGCGCAACTTCGTCCTTATGTACAAAAGCAAGAATCATGGGGGCTAATTCGTAGTTAGCCACAAAAATCCTCTAATCAGTTGGAGCCCTAATTTTTGAATGGGATGTTCCATCTCCCAAGTTGCCTATTTCGATTCCTGTCGGTGAGTTTGATTTACTATTAATTCCCGTCGACGTTGTCCCGACGGACTTCGTCTGGTCATGCTGGACCGACAACGAAGCTTCGTCACGAACGATGGCCACGGTGAAGAAAAAATCACGGCTCGACGGAGATGAGTAAAATTGGAGAGAGACTTTGATGTCGCTGCATCCTAGGCTGACGATGACGGGCACAAGGTTGCGGCACGCCTTGATGGCGATGGTCTTGCCCGTAAATGATCTTTCAGTGACGGGTCATGTTGGAGAGTCCTCAAATGGCTCGAGATGGCGGAGGACCAGAGATGGTTCAATCTTGGTGATGGGTGACGACCGACATATGACCACGAATATTAACCCTAAGATTTTGCATGATGTTACAAATTTACAATAACATTTATAAGGACTCCGTTCGTGTTATATTCTAAAGCAATTAATTTTTTTTTTATGAAAAGATGGAAACAATGTGTTTAAGTTAGAGGTGTTGACCATAAAAAATATTGATGTAAAATATTTTTCCCCTGCGTGCGCAAGGGTCATGGTGCCCATCAGACATCTGTCAGCTTTGTTTGATTTTTGTATTTTGTATTTTTTATCTTCTTAAACTCTAAATTTGACCTCAACTATTGAAATAAAAATATAGATCTCTCTTCAAGTTTTCTAATGATATCTTATATCAGAAAATTCAATGTTCGGACAAAGAGTTATGACTCCCACATATGGTCTATCATAATCACCCTTTCAACGGTGTCTAATAGCTCATGGATCACTCCAAACATCTATAAAACATACAAAATACCGATAGACATCCATTTCTTGGCTCAAACACATACAATTGACATAAGATTCAAACAAACATGACTAAAATGTACTAAAATATGACCAAACATATATGAAATACTCGTTAAAATATGAGTATTTACACACTCATCAATATATCATACTTATACATGACATGTTATGTATTATAAAAAAATTCAAAAAATTAAATATCCGTGCAATTTTAGTGACTCTTGGTTTCTGTTAGATAATTGAGTACAACATTAAATTTTGGTTAAGTCTTTATTCATCTTAATTGGTATTAAATGAATTCTCATATCATGCATGTTATTATGTGAGATTTACGCACTGATAAATTTTCCATAGTCATAACTTCATAAACATATGAAGATGATATTAAGTTATGCTATTCTAGAATGGTTCATATTCATCAAGAACGCATGAATTCTCTAGTTAAGATATAACTAAATAGTAATTTAAATAAGGCTAAATTTACTTGCATATGAACAATTCTAAAAGAAAACTAATTATGAGATCCATTCTGAAAATAACTAGATACATTCATTCGGTATTTAACATATTCTGATATATGTGATCGAGCAAATGTGAGGACAATACATATGGCATGTTATCTTTTCAATGTATTTAATATCAAATTTATTAACTTCTCGCAAGTCTAAAGTTGCAAGTAACTCCAATAATTGTGTTGAAAATTAAGTAGACAGAACAT
The DNA here is from genome assembly GCA_012979155.1 of Hypericum perforatum. Lineage (NCBI taxonomy): Eukaryota > Viridiplantae > Streptophyta > Magnoliopsida > Malpighiales > Hypericaceae > Hypericum > Hypericum perforatum. Next base: position 53,538 of record SOPF01026188.1, read on the forward strand.
TATCTTATGAATAGATTATGGTCATGAGTAAGTCTTGTTGATTTAAATCTTTGTATGAATATAAATAGATTAAAAATGTGTTGTTCATTTCATGCACATCTTAACAGAAAAATGAAATTAGATTCTTCTAGACGTGATTAGTTATGTGATAGTGGAGGTAAGCTAGTCTATGTCCTTTGATAGATATGTGCTCCACACAATAATATATGTTCTAACTTATGTGTTCTCTAATTTTGTCAATCTTACTCTTTACTAGCTGTAGATAGGGTGATAACTCTGTCTAACCTACTTAATTGTGAGAGTCAATTTGCTTACGTCAATCTGAATGAGTATTTTACAAAAAAATATCTTTGTTGAATACTCATAAGTATTAAATAGATATGTTCATGAGTGAGCAATCAAATGTATAAATGATATCATTTGTACCATTAAATATTATATTCGTGAAAAATGAATTTTCAAAATTAGGAGAGGTGAATAGCTAAATATCTTGTTAGAAACTAATAAGTTAAAATTATATATTTGGTTCACTCTTTTTAAGTGAGAGAATTTTGTTGAAAAGAAAAATGAAGTTTTGTCAATTTTCGATCAATCTGGAAATTCATGATCCAAATGATCTTCATCTCAATACAAGTATGATATATTTTTAGCACAATGAAAATCAAATTCAAAATTTTAGTAGGAATTTAGAATATAAATTTTGAATGATACAATTTTAGTTATCTACATGTCTATTCATGTTGATCATGCCACATCACCATTATATTGTCACCATATATAAAGTATCTCTTGGATTGTAAGCTATGTGGATAGACTATTAATTTAGCCTTGCCACTGTGGAGATTGGATTTAATCATGTCTGTAAAAATCATACAGGACCATTATGGAATTATTTTTACCAACATCCTTTGGTTGTCCTGTCCTCTTCTACTACTTATCTTCCTCTTACCTCATCCAAATTAAAGCCCACTCAAGTTCATTAAGAAAATCAAAAAACTTTACAGGACCTGACCCATATTGTTGACAGAGGAGAAGATCAGGATATGGTCCTCTCCTTCCACGTTGCTCAAAATGGCTTTTGTCATCCATGCATCCCGAGTCCCGCGAATCAGAGGTTTTCTAAATTGGATTCAAGAAATATAATATGATAATTAACTAGATAATTAATCTATTGGATGAGGATTAACAACGTTCAAATTGTTTGATTAAATGTATTCAAATGGTTTGGCCATATACATTTAAATGGTTTGGCCATGTATATTCAAATAGTTTGGTAATGTATATTCAAATAGTTTGGCCATGTATGTTCAAATAATTTATCCATGAATGTTCTAATGGTTTGGCCATTAACATTCAAATAGTTTGGTCATGTATGTTCAAATAGTTTGCCCATGTACGTTCAAATAGTTTGGTCATGAATGTTCAAATAGTTTGCTCATGTACGTTCAAATAGTTTATGCATGTATCTTCAAATGGTTTGACCATGTATTTGAACATTCATGACCAAACCAGTTGAACATACATGACCAAACTATTTGAACACACATGGCCAAACTATTTGAACATTCATGGTCAAACCATTTGAACATTCATGGCCAAACCATTTGAACATAAATGGCCAAACTATTCAAACATTTCAGAACAAACCATTCAAATTTATTAGAGTAAACCATTCGAATATGTTTGATTGGAAAGGTTTGCGATATTTTTATTTATTAATAAGAAACATGGTATTTAAATAATAAATTAATAAATTTAATTATCCATACAAACCAGAAAAAATTGAACGCACGGAATTTTGACTCAATTTTTTTTACTTTAAATAATGCTGGATATGTCCTGTACTCCCAGAATACAATCGCGTCCCTAATTTGTGGGATGGTGATGTGCCCTTGCCACTTGCATGATATTCTGTAGGTAAGTTTATAAAAAAATATAACTAAAAAGATAAGATTATAAACTTACAACCAATACAAAAGAGAATACAAAGTTAAAATTTTGGGTCCCATTATTTTTTTCAATTATATTTTGAAACAGAATAAATTTGTGAAAATTATTCTTGATTTTGATGTACTACGAGGAAAACCGAGCGGTGACGAGAGTGCATAACAATCCCGTTCATCTCAACAAGTAAATATATTTATGATATAATAAATATATTTTATTAATTAATCTATGATTTGATTATATGATTATTATCTATAATTAAATATAAAACCTTCGATAATATTTACAAGATAGGAAATGAAATATACATACCATACCATAAACTTATCATCTCGGAAAATGATGGTTATACCAAATTATATTTATAAAGAGGCAATTGTTAAATTTTTCACTCCAAACGTGTTTTTTTTCTATATTATAGGAACGGATAACAAAATTTTATGGGATGTACAAAATTTTATTTACTCATTGTCTAAAAATATCTTTTTATTGTGTTTTTATAAACTCTAAGTTAAATAATTTGAATTTGAATTATTAACATTTAAAATGAAATTAAAAATTCTCCTTACAAATATTAAATATTTTAACAATTGTTTTCTGAGAAATGTTTAGATACGACGGTCTACAGAATTAGGCAAATTTACTTGTCTAGATATTACAATATTCTCGAGGAATTTAGATATCATCACATGTTGGCTGAAATATACTTTTTTTATTATTTTCGAATCACATATTATAAATATTTATTTAATTGATATATTTAATTTCAAAATAGCAGCAAACTCTCTTATTAAAATTTAGCAGTGCTGTATTATCTGAAGTCCAACTTGGTAGTTATGACCTGAAATTAATAACGAACAACCAAATCCATCAACTTGGTTCCCTTTTTTTGTTTGCCCCATGAGATTGAGAACTATATTTGGTAAAAAACACAGTCAACTACTACGTAACAAGATGCATTTATTGAGACCAGAGAAAACGGTAAACACTTTAAGAAGATGGAGTTCAAGAACATCAGCATTATGGGTCCTAAGAGAAATATTGGAGGGAGAGAGTCAAAGCAGTTTGTTGAAGATATTTTAGGGTTCCTCTCCAAGGTGAAGTAGGTTAATGATGATCGAAAGAATTGACATTTAATTGTGGGATTGCTTATATGGCAATGTAGGTGAGGTAATAGAAAAGGTGAATAATGGTTTTCATGAAAGAACATTTTCCGTCAAGAAAAGGATGACTGCATGTGCAAGTAACTGAACTTGTTGGGTTTGGGGTTTGAAAGATGTTGCAAACCTTTCTATTGCTATATTACTAATTCTTCATAAATATCGGTGAATAAATCCTTGTTTAGTAGTACCCCGGACCTAATCAGTTGATGAATCGGATTAACAAACCGTGTGTCTGGTTTTTGTTTCTATACCCTCGGCTTACTTGGACAAGGAAGATCTATGTCCTATCGGACGGACAAGCAACCAATTTCGGCTGTCTAAGCTGGAACTTTGAACTGGAAAGAGATATGCTTCTGTTTGATTAGATCTACTTAAACAAAGAAATGGCACCTTATAGTTATTATCAACTAATTCTGTTTAAGTCCAACAAAAGCAAGAAAAATATTAAAAGATGAAAATAGTTAAATGCAAAGGAAAGAATGAGCAAACACATAAATCAATCGTCAGATGACTTTTTTTTAACAAATAGGATATCGAGTTTAAAATCTTGAAAATACATCAATGTTAAAAATTTGTTGTAAGAATGTTATGTAATTGAAACATATTATCAAGATTATTTAAATGAAACGAAAAAATTTAAGAGGTTTTTGAGTTCGAACTCTAGTAAACATAATAATATTAAATATTAATTAAGATTATCATAATTCATAAATATTACTTGTGTCTAACTTAGATTAGATTGGATGACCTATTATATGTTCCTTCGTATACCAAATAGTTAAAAGAAATGCAAGGTAAATAATTGATGCATACCAAAATAAGGCGAAATATGAGAATCCATCTTGATGTAACATATAAATAATTGATGCATACCAAAATAAGGCGAAATATGAGAATCCATCTTGATGTAATATTGGTTTTGCTCCTCTGACTGTCCCCACTGGACAACGAAATTGTAACTACCAGTTCTTCAATATGTTTTACTTGATTGATCACGAAATCTTTATCTGATGTCCAACTAAATGAGAATTTCAAGTGTTTCTATTCCGTGGGGTATAAAATCTTAATCAGTTAGGAAAACATTTATGTAATCATTGCAACAGTAACACAAAAACTAATCAACCGTTTTTGTTACTTTGACCCTCCATCTCATGCAGAATTAGTATAGAGAAAGGCAAGCCAAGACAGTTTGCCCATACTTTTCTTGATGCTGTACTCGCAAGGCATTTGATAATTAACAGTTAAGATACTTGTTTTTGGCTAGATAATTTGAGCGAATGATATAAGATGCATATGAATTGACGAAATTGCATCATTTAATTCTCAGGGAATAAAAAGTGTCATTTTCTTAAGGTAAATTATCACACCATGATATATGTCGGATTTTAAACACTAGAACTTCTTATATATTTACAATGTAAACATTTTGGTTACTAATTGTGATACGCTGATTATGATTGATAGTCTCTGTAATATATAAGTAATTTAATTGATATTATCTATACTAATAAGTTGCATTTTTTTATACATTCTCAAAGAATTTCAAAATTAAATATGTATGACCAAGAATAGGATCATGATGGGTGATTGACCTCTTAAATTGTTTTCTAAAATGCATACGAGAGAAGACAAATTATGCTAAAAAAATCTTTGTTAGTCTTTAGAACCAATTGATCAAATCAAAAGCACTGAAATACATTTAGCTAGAACAAATTATGTTGTGAATCTTCTTCCGTCAATTTCCTGTCATTATGACCCTAATTTGTAACCACTAGAAGCTGTGGTTTTTTCAATATCCGGGGTAGTGCAAAAATCTCTCTCTGTCAAATTTTAAGGTAACGTTTGAGCCTTTGACACTCTTACTCTTCAAAGTTTAGGCTTTTTACATGACTAAGGCCATTCAGCAGTAGTTGCAAGTCCTAATTACGTGTCAAATTACTATAAGCTCCTCAAACTGTATATTTATCTTTTAACAACTATTCTTGAATATGAGCATTTGGTGAATCATTATTAATAAAACTAACTCATAAACTAATTTTTAGAGTTGGATTTATACTCTATCTATGATCTTATGAATATTTTTGATAAGTACTCGGACTCAGATCCTAGAATCTAAATAAAGATTTATGTTATATTTATAAATTTATTACTTTATAACATACTTTTATTATTTAAATATAATCAGTATTAAATTTCAGAAAAAAATAAAATTTATATAATAAAATGATAATATCAAACTAAATTTAAATATGATAGTAAATTCTAAAATAAATTAATAAATATGGTTCAAATAGCATTGAAGCTAATAAAAAAAATAAATTTATAAGTATTCTTGTATAATATAAAGTTCCAACATAAAAATATTTTAGTACTAAACTTTCAAAAAAACTTTTGAACAAGTCTTAGAGATCATGTTCTTGCTTCTATAATTTAATCTTTTTAGGTAGCTTTTACGTCTCACCACTAAATTTAATTATTTTTGAATTTTTTTGGTGAATGCATATTATAATTATTTAACAATAAAATAATATATAATTTAAGTTAGAAATAACTAGAATATAATTAGAGTATGATTTAATTAATGAGTCTATGTGAATTTTAATTAATTTAAAATTGATATGAAATTTATCAAGATTCAGACCTAGATTCTATTAAAATAAATAGAATAAAATATCTATCCTATCCAAAATTCGTAAACCATAATATCCACGGGGAAGGACGAAGGTCCAATCCATAGGGTATGATTTTTATTAACCCTTAAAAACCCGAAATTAGAGAAACCTCATTGCCACATGTGTCAAATTGGAAAACCTTAATTTCTCTACAATAATAATTACAGTCACGAATTATTGTTTCTTTTCGTACACAAATTACCTTTGCAAACACGTATGTGTAGCAATAAAAAAGTATTGTTTGGTGAATATTTTTTCTGGTGTCACCAATTTTGGGCATGACAATATTGAAAATTTCAACATTGTCGAAATGGTTTCTACGTGATGCATCCGATCAAAAGCACGTGCCAATTAATTTATATCGGGCCCTAGCGGCACGTATTATTTTCTGAAATAATTAATTTAAATTAAATATGGTCAGAACGTGAGTTGAAGTTAAAATGAGATTGATAGCTAGCCTCCAGGTGAGGTATCTAGGATGGACAAATGTAAAGATATGAAATTAACTAAAATCAATAACGCCCAACAGACGGATCCGAGACGAAACCATTAAAAAGACTTAAAACTTTAAAACAATTGATGAATTTGATAATATCAAATTTTGTATCTAATTCAGAATGCAAAAAAACAGTACGTTACTTAATTTTGATTGGGTTACTGAACCCGCTTACACCCATTAAATCCATTTATATAATTAATATATAATGGTAGATGATTCTATCAAAACTCAAATTCCAACTGGCCGACCTAATTTCCTTAACAAATGTATGTGTACCTCTTCTTCAAATATAAAAATTAAAACGCCATTCTCAATAGGAGATCTGTCTCTTTATAACAAGGAACAACGCTAAATAGCTTATTAAGAAACAAAGGCTACTGCTAGCTAACTAAACTAAGTGCCCAATCAATAGTTGGTTCGGATTTTACGTAGAACCATAACTTAAAATGGGTGAGATTGGGATGGGGAGAGGAGAACGATAATTACCGAGAATCCAAAGGGTAACATTTATAGAACAAAATGGTTATTATTAAATATGAAAGTGATCAGAAAATGAGTTATATAAATGTTAACGACAATGAAAATAGACATTAAGAGTAACTGCTTCTCCACAATATTTTAAAAAACCATCCGACAAATTTTACGGTACATGATAACAATATTTATGTATAATATAATATACATGCATATAAATATAACACATTGGAGATTGGCTAAAATGTGTCGTGTAAAACCAACAAAAGTGACTAGCCATCCGCTACCCTAAACCAAACCCCATTTTCTTGTTTTTTTTTCTGCTTGATGACGGTTTTCTTATACCCTTATATACCTTGTTTTAGACTTTTCCAGGGAGCACTTTATTAAAGTAACCCAAGAAAGAAATAGGAACTAAAGATTTGGTGCCAAAAATAGTGCTATCTTAATATAGACGGCTTCGATCCATCGGTGAATTGCTTATCCTAATGGAAGAATCTGGGGATCGAAATTCGACCGACGATCAGGGAAAGAGCACGAGCTGTCCAAGGGGACATTGGAGACCAGCTGAGGATGAGAAACTGAAGCAACTTGTCGAGCAGTATGGTGCTCAAAACTGGAACTCTATTGCTGAGAAACTCCAAGGAAGATCAGGTACTTGTGTGTACATGGAGATGACAATTATACTTATACTAGTTATATATTTACTGTTCATGGAATTTATTTTATAGATTGGTTTTTTTTTGTTCTCGATCTTATTTGGGTTTTTGATGATGCTTTAAGGTATTGTGATCATTGATAATTGAATCTCATGCGGATCGTAAATATTTATAGCTTTTTAAAGATCATAAGTAGTTGCATATGCATAAGCGATTTCATATAAATAGTTACAACTTTATTGAATTTGGGTTATTTCTTAATGAAAATACTTGATCAATCTCTTTCTATACCTTTCCCATGCAAGGATGTGAAGTAGCCATAACTAATTATCAATTACAAGCTCAAGAAAACAAGTATTCATCATATTTTCTATTAATTATGTCCCTTTTAATTTGGTTTCCCAGGGAAAAGTTGTAGGTTGAGATGGTTCAATCAACTAGACCCCAGGATTAACAGGAGACCATTCAGTGAGGAAGAAGAGGACATGCTCCTTGCAGCTCATAGAATCCATGGAAACAAATGGGCACTGATAGCCAGACTGTTTCCCGGTCGGACCGATAATGCTGTGAAGAATCACTGGCATGTTGTAATGGCAAGGAAGCAAAGAGATCAATCCAGGGTGTGTGGGAAAAGAAGCCACCAAGAAGGTTTTTGTGGGTCCAATGCCATTAGTACTGGGTTTCACGAGAGGAACAACAAGCCTAGGTGCTGGAATATAGGATTTGGTGTGGAGAATAGTAGAGAAAGAGATAGCTTCAATTCTGGGGATAATTTCTTCACAAGTGATCAGGGCTCCAGGGTTTCTGATTGGTCTATTTATAGCTATCACCACGGCGATCTTGGTTCGAATAGGACAAATGGAAAGGTTGTTCAAAGTAATTTCATATACCCGAAACTGGGTCATAATGGTGGTGACAATGGGTTAACCACGAATGATGTGGGAGTTGGTTCTTGCATTCATTCCATATCTTCATTGACAAGTACAAGTCATGGGATAATCATTAACCAGCAGGATCACCAATTAGGAGACAGAGATACTGGAACTAGAAAGGATGTGTCTTTCATAGACTTTCTTGGGGTGGGTGGTATAACGTCTTGAATGCCCTAATATGGACATAATTTGTTTTTGGTTTAGAAGGACATCACCGTGATGAGAAGTAATTTGTTCGAAATTTGGCTTTAGATATATTTAACTATCTCAATATACATAGATAGGAGCCTGGCTGTTGCTAGCATTTAGTTTGAGGTTTCCATATTTTGTACCCTTTTCATCTTGTGAGACATTTTATTTTGTTGGGCTGGAAATTATATAAATAGCTCTAGCTGAATGGTGTAGTTGAGAACAAAGATATAGTTGCTCCTTGCTCGCATATGTTCACAGTACCAGATATATTGTTATACATAATAAATGCATTGACGTGAAGATAATGAATGCATTGATTATTCGAGCAAATTCTTGATTCTCTTATTATTCTTTCGTAAAGTTTGATAGGATACGATGTACTAATGCCTTTATTTTTTATGTGATAATTTATGCATAAAATAATATGACAGATCATCAAACATATACTGCGAATAGTTTGAATATTGATGCATCTTTCTGTTGTTCCCAGAAAATATATCTTTTTGTGATTCAATGTTTCTCGACTAAAGGAGATAATATAATGGAGACGTTTTATGTAGCGAGGTAAATTTTAAAGTATGGAAGAGAAAGCAAATTCAAATGATATATTTGGATCTTTCAATTTGGAGTTCTAGAGCACTTAAAATTTATTAGTTAAATGGTGGTTTCTTCTAATTCAGTTGGACGATGATATTTGGCACATGCATGCAGCATATATATTCAACGTTCGGTTAGGGTGATGTCCTAGATTATAAGTGCCCCTACTTCCATTATTCAAAGTTTTCGATTAAACAAATTCCAGAATATATTATCTAACATTAGATTTTATCTAATACAAAGTCAATGACATGAAGCAGAATATAAAACAATGTGAATTATAAGCAGAAGGTCAAACTTCACTAGAATATTTTGGGATTTGACACATATTTATTCTAGGAAAAGTACACTTAAGTACCCTGTGGTTTACCTGTTTCCAAAAAAAGGCCATGTGCTTTTTTTGTTACGAATTTAGTACCTTGTGGTTTCATTTCGGAGACAACTTCAGTCCCGGGCAGCATTTTAGGCTGACCGGTCAGATGTCATCACCACATCATCGCCACATCACCGACACGTCATGGTCTTTTTTTGGAAACAAGTAAACCACAGGGTACTTATATGTACTTTTCCCTTAAAAATTTACCCCCTTTCATCTTCAACCTCAAATATTTTTCCCGTGCATCTCGTCGAGCCCTTGCACTTCCTCCTCCGTTTTCCCTTCGCATTTCAAAATTTTGAATCTTGAAACAACGCCAAAGCAACCCTAAAATGTCAGATTTCTAGGTAACCACTGCAGGAGACGGTTAAGGCGCAGGCTGAATTGGCGGGTGCCAAGGAGGAGAGCAATGCTGATGTGGCGAGTTCTGAGGTATCCACGGTGGGGGAGGCTACGACGCCGGAAGAGGCTTCCAGCCATGTGAAGCCCGAGGAGTGACGTGCACGCGTTTAAAGAAAAAGTACACATAAGTACCCTGTGGTTTACTTGTTTCCAAAAAAAGGACCATAATGTGTCGGTGACGTGGCGATGACATCTGGCCAGTCAGCCTAAAATGCTGCCCGGGACTGAAGTTGTCCCCAAAATGAACCACAAAGTACTAAATTCGTTAAAAAAAAAAGCACATGACCTTTTTTTGGAAACAGGTAAACCACAAGTTACTTAAGTGTACTTTCGCCTTTATTCTATAAGAATTACATTGATAATTTTATTTAAGGTGTTTGTTATATAACTTCAGTTTATAATTTTTAGGATTAAGTGTTTTCTTAGGAATCTGATTATTAAATTAATATCAACAGTCTATTGGTAGTTTGATAGACGCTTCTAATTAAATTTAGGTATATAACTCGTTCCTCTTTTACTTATAAATAAATACTAATATCACCTGTTAGTGATTATTACTAAACGATAAGAAAGAACAGAAATTTATATTATAGAATGATGACATTCTATTCTATATTGACCAATCTAGGTAAACTTTCGTATATCAACGGTCACTAGGAGTTGAAAACTCGAAATCTGTAAGTTGTCTCTGACGATCTACTGAACTAGCTGAAGAAATGTCTGTCCTTTCTTATACTCCGGTCCAAGTTCCGTATGCTCCATAACTATTCCACGAACCTACAAAAGCTAATAGTAAATGATCTCTCATGACACAAGTACGCCAAAACGACAAATGACTTAACTATACACAACAAAAATAAAAAATATAACTAGTTAATGAGCATTTACACTCATGAACTTGTATTTTTAAGCGTATTTTGCCATTTAAATGATAAAAAATTGATGACTCAAGCAAAGGTATAATAAATAAAATCAACTACGGGAGCGAAAAAATGGATTACTAAAGAAGATAAACCAAATCATTGAGAACAATTTTCCCTTATAAAATGCGCAATAAAAAAATTGTCATACCTTGGGCAGTTTGCCCAAAGAATAATGAACCGATGTTGAAAGAAACAGCTCAGCATGATGGCCATTTATTTATACCAACGGGGCTAACGGATAACAATTGATTAAGGTAATCCAATTTAGTAAATTCCGGATTCAACTAAGGAACTAATTTCTTTAGATTTTAAATATCTAAAAATATATAATTGAGAAAGCTATTATTAATTTAAAATGAAATACGATTTTGAATATCACAATTCCTAAAAGACTTGATCGAAGATTTGTTTCCAAATCTGACTCTATCCAAAGCTAGTCTTCCCGTTATGTTAAGGATCGGTTAGAAATTTTATTTTATTTTTCAAATTTTCATGTGGATTATTTATTGCGTCAGTAAAATTTGTATTCGTTCTCATTTTGTGATTTTGAAATGAAAGATAAATTTTTTAATATGTTTTACTATACGGAAAATTCACTTATTATTAAGTTAGATATTTACATGGCAGAAGGAAAAATAAATACATACATATATATACATACATATATATATATATGTATATTTCAAGAATCGTTGCGACAATAGGGAAAGTTCAATCTCTTAACGGTGATTTCCTTTTATCTAATCCTCTATATTTTAGTTTGTTTTATGCTTACTATTTTCAAGGTTTTTGTAAGTAATTTATGAGTTCAAGTTTTTATTTTTAGGATTTTAACGATCATTTTTTGCGGATTTCCTAAGAACAACTTAAAATAATAGAGAACTAAGAGTGTGCTACGAAAGAAAGTATTTTGTTACATCTCAAATTAAAGATTCTTAGATAAATTGTAATCAAGTTCTCAACTTTTGCTTAAATTATTATTTTTGTCCCTCTCTTTACTTTGACAACTGAATTACAATATGCATGCCCATAGTAGGTTCCTGGTACTAAAATAAGAAATTTTTTCAGGTTATAAGGGAGTTGAAATGATTCTTTTGTCCTTTAGTCAAAAGTTAAAAAATTGGGTCAATTAAATTCACCCATAACCTTGATTTTCTATATTCCTGACAAAACACAAACTTTGGCCGTTGTCCATCATCGATAGCCATTGCCGTCCACCTCTCCAGTGCAAAAAGTCACTGACAGAGAGAGTCGTTCAATCTCTCTAGATCTGCAACCCATTCGTTCTGTCGACCTTCCAAAAACCCAAACAAAACTTAAGCTGCAGGAGCCCAACAACCCATCTTAAAGCACCCAAAAAATCTAGTCAATCAAAGAACTCAAACTTGAACCATATACCAAGAAATCAACAATACAATTTCAAGCAACCTTATTCTTCAACTTAGCCTCCCGCCCAAAGTACTCAAACTCCAGATTCTTCAAACCCCATGAAATCCAAACTTCAACTTCTCCAATTTTAGAAATAGTAGATTTAGGTCAATGTTAATTAATAATTTTTTGGGAGGAAGGTGGTGCTGGGCTTCGGGAGAAGTGGAATATATAAGAAGATCATTTTTTTATCTTCTGATTTTAACTTTTGTAAAGGAAAAAAAAAGTTATTTCAGGTCCTTTATTATTGGAGAAATTTCTTGATTCCACTACCAGAGACCTTAGAGTGACATTTAAGCAAAGCACGGAGACTAAAATTTTTTTTTTGAAACATGAGGGACAAAAATAGTAATTTAAGTAAAGGTTAGGGACTTGAGGTCAATTTGCCCAATATTCTTTATCGATAAACTATGACTTATTTTTTCATGTAATGTAAATATCTTATCATACTAGATTACCATATTTTTCATACTAATTAAATTTTATTTTTAGGAATGACGAATATTCGTCTAATATTCAATCATGGTGGTATCGTAAAAGCCGGACCATTGTAAAAGTTATGTCAAATGGAAACATAAAAGAGCTTACAGTAGATATTGACACACTTACTGTTCCTTTCTTCTATGGAATGGTGGCATATGTAAATATAGGACAATTATATTGGAACAAGCCTGAGTGCAATCTATGTTATTGAAGGTGGTATAAGAATAGAAGTCTATGTTGACCATATACTGAAGGATGGTTATTTCCATTAAAAATGGAAGGATTGATCAAGTTGAAGAGAGTGATATGCGTACTAGATGATCTAGAAGTAGAAGAGAACAATGATTATGAATATATGTTTAGCACAGATGCCTACTTCATAGATGATAATGATGAAAAATTACAAGCAGCTAGGTATAAGTCAGAAATTTCAATAGAAATAAATAAATAACAATAGATGATATTCATGAGGTCAACATGGCAATGGATACAAATAATGAACTGATAATAGTTTGTGATATACTTATAGAGGATGATGAAGAGTCGGAAAATGATGATAACAAAGTTTTAGTTTATCAGAGTGAGTACATTGATACATATGATGAAGAAAGCTACTATAAAAGTGATGACTTTGATGTTGAAGAACATGATGAAGCTTTAAGGAGAAAAGGCGATATACCCAACTAAGATATCAATCTTATTACCCCAATATGAATAATAAGAATGATATTCCTTAGCATAAAGTAATTTAAGAGTGCCATGATGAAGTATATAGTGGCTACAGGTATAAATTTGAAATGGAAGAAGAATGAACCAAAAAGAGTTATAGTGAAATGTGTGGATGAGTGTAAATTTTCCTTGCTTTATAGTTAGTACAATACAATCAATTCATTTAAACTAAAGAGATATTACCCACCACATAGTTATTCTAGAAGCAACAAGTTAACAATTATGAATTAGCATTTTATTGTAGATTATTTCAAAGAGAGGATTAAGTTACAACTAGATATTATAATTGGCGAGCTTAAGTGTTTCAACAAATATGAGCTAGGTTGATGTAAATCTTAGCAAGTGCAAAAGAGTCAGTAGGATTATGATGAATGAAATAGAAGAAGATTACTTGGATATTTATAGTAAACTATATGATTATATTGAAGCACTAAAAGAAAATAATCTGGGTAGTACTCATGAAATGTCTCCAAAAGTTGAGTAATTTAAGAAATTTTATATGTGCTTCAAGAATTGTATAGACAACTGGACTACAAGATCCATGCCCAAAATAAGTCTGAACAATTGCTTCTTAAAGGGAAAATGCAAAAGAAAATTTTTCTGTTCAATAGGAAGAGACGCAAATAACCAAATATCCCCTATTGCATGGGTAGTAGTAAAGGTAGAGAGTACAAAAAATTGGTGGTAGTTTCGCAATCTTTTACCTACATATATTGACTATATAGAATGCACTACGTTAACCATTATTTCTGATATGCAAAAGATATGTGTATTCCATATCTTTAATAAAGATGCAATATTAGTTCTTTATGTTTAATAAAATATTTTGTATTGTTTTTTGCTGTAATGATTCCTAATGTTATATTTTTTACAAATATAGGGTATAATTAATATCGTGCAAGATGTTTTTCTCATTGCTGAGAATAGATTGTGTGCAAGGCCTCATGTTTGGCAAAAAAATGGAGAACTAAAAAAATATTTTGGCAAGTTGCAACATCTACATATATCTAAAAGCTCGATGCTACATTAACTAAAATAGAGAAAATCAGAAAACATTTCTGCAGAAACATTGTGCACTTTGTCCTCATTATAAACATGGTGTAAGCTGTAATTCTAGACATTTTGTCAATGTGATATTGTTGATAACAATTTGTCAAAAACGTTCAACGGATGAAACAAATTCACTTATTATTGAGTTAAATATTTACATGGTAGAAGGAAAAAAATTCAGGCTTAGCATATGAAATGAAGAGGCATATATATACACATATATATATACACACACTTATGAAATGCTTGAACACAAAAAGAAAAAAATAGACTAGTAACTATTGCATAATTAAAAAATTATTTTCAGGTCCCAAACTTATATCATTATATCAAAATAATGTTTGGGATCCGTGATCTTTAGTAAAATATTTATCACGCATTCCTTACTAGTCTCAAATTATTTTTCAATTGTTTTTTCATATAAAATGATCTTTATGCCCTTCGGACAAAAAAAATTAAAATTCATCATCTTTAAATTTACAATAACAAGAATACTAAATCCAAAATTATAATAAAATTTGAACACAAAATCCATGTACAACACCATCTTAGAAGAAACTCAACCATTGAGATTAAAACAAAATCCAAAACTTATATGTCGATGGCTTTAACAAAACTTAAAATCCATGAAAGCATTGTTTGCGATCTAACTGATTCCTAGAAAACCCAAAAACCAATCCATAAACCAACCCATAAACAATAAATGTTCAAAGCAGAAATATAAATGACCTCTTCCATCTCCTTTGGTTTTTACGACTCTCCCATCTCCTTAATAAAAAACATCGCAAGCAATTAACAAAATTCTTCTCTTTTACCCAATTTTCAAAACTAGTAGAACTCAACCAGAGTGTTTGTTGGGGGACCGGGCCATAATTATCGATTAATTATGCCCGAATCTCATTTAATTAAACGACATTAATTAAACCATACTTACTTGTTGAAGTGAGTATGTCATAGGTCTCTAAGTCCATTGGTCTTGATCAGTAACCGTGAGTCGTCGGCCGAGTTATGTTCATGTTTTAACGGATCATAACCTGGTGTCCACGATTGGCCCATAATGTATATCTTAGAAAATATCAAAAACTAAACTGATATTTTCCTATACGAGTAGTGATCTTGATAGGGCCTGCCTATAACCGTCGAGCTTGGCCCGCCCGGAGGTAGAGCCCACCCGTAACCATTGATTGGCCTACCCGGGGGCAGGGCTCGCCCGTAACCATCGAGCTTGGCCTGCCCAGGGGCAGGACCTTCTTGTAAACTGTCGAGCTTGGCCCACTCAAGGGCAGGGTCTACCCATAAACTATCGAGCTAGGCCTACCCGGGAATGCCCGGGTAGGGCCCACCCATAAATAGTTCGGACAACCTATTTTCGAAAACCGTAAGGGGGCCTTATTTATAGGGTGGGAAGCAGCTGAAAGTAAGCAGCTGACAAGCAGCTAACACGTATCGCCACGTGGCTCATCACGTGGTTCAACGCATTGCAAGCCTGAACCTAGCAGCTGAGTTAGCAGCTATGTAAGCAGCTGCTCAACTACCTGCTTACTTTTATGCTTATCCATTCGCTAATGTCAGTGCCTATCCATACGGATAATATCGGTCCACTAACTAGTATAATACCCAAGCCTATTTGGCCCGGGCCCAAATTCGCACGATGAATGCAATCCGAGCTCGAAGTCCAATAATCTCCCACTCATTTATCGTTGATCACAGTCAATAATGTACAGATTTCATCTTATAGGATTTCGTGCGACTAACACACATCGAGTATGTTTAGCTAAACTTCAGAAGCACAGATATAGTGACTAACTAAATAGTAGCATCTCGATATCTCACATAGAATAAAGTATGCTTTTATCCCAGGACTCATGTCATATTCCATTGTTCACACAATGATGTCAAACAATTTAATTCGTGTTCACTATTGTACTTTTCAATACAACCGGTATACCTGAACAACGAATCTCAAAATGTGATGGACAGAGTTCCTTCTCCTTTAATTATATTCCTTCCGTAATGATCTAGTCTGCTTTTTTAGTCAGCCCTGCTAGGTCGAATCAATATGTCATGACCTTTTTATAGACTTTCCAAGCTAGCAGCACTAAATCACACTTCCAGAATATGTTTAGGATCTTAAGGGCAAAGATCAGGAATCACAGTTCTGGAAATGCAGTCTCACACCAGGGATTGTGAAATCAATGAATATTTTATCCTATCCGGTGGTCGAACAGCACATGAGATACTCATTCTCATGTTATGGTATGAATTCTATCACATAGGAACACATGTCAATTAACACCATACTAAAGTAATAGCCCCAGCTTAACTTTAGGCTTTAAGACAGAAGGTATGATAAGTTTCACTTAATTCTTATCATATGGATTACAGAATATCTAATATAGTAACTCAATACTACATCTCATAACGAATCTTGCTCTCTTAGCAAGACGACATTATTACCGTAGGACATTGCACATCTAAATGTTCAACAGCTGCCTCATCTTAATCAAGAATCAACACATTTGACTCTCACTGAGGTAAACACCCGTGTGAGTGGGATACTTCTCTATCTGACACATTACGCAAGTTGTTCATATTGCCAAAAACAAAACTTCTTATTTTATAAATGAAACTATCGTAAACCTAGTAACTTCACATGTTTCTCAAACACTTTTTGAGATAATGCTGTGGTCATAGGGTCTACAACCATATCTAGCACAGATATGTGTTTCATATGCAGTTCTTTAGATTTTTCTAAATTTCTAAATTTAATATTTATATGCTAAGTCTTGATAGGAAATGCAGATCCTTCGGAAAAGCTCTAGTAACTTGGTTATCACGAAATACTGATAAAGAGCATTTTGTTACAACATTCAAATACTTTAAAAATCCCTTGACAGTTATCTAGTGAGCATTGCCTGAACTCTATTGATATCTACTTACAATGCCAATAGCACAGTAAATATCAGGTTGCATACACAACATTGCGTACATCAAATAACTAACTGCATTGGAACAGGAAATCATTTCTATATTACCTATTTGTTTAGCTATATTTGGACACAAAACCTTGCAAAATTATGACCTTTCACTAATATGACATATTTTGGATTACTATGATCACAATTGAAATGTTCTACTACTTTATGAAATACGTCTCTTGTGAAGGAGATATTGTTCTCTTCAAACGATTCTTTAAAATCTTAATTTCGAGTATGTAATCAGCTTCACTCATGTCTATCACATCAAAGTTGGAAGAAAACCAAACTTTGATTTTGACAAGCAGTCCTATGTCATTTACAGCCAAGAGTGTGTCATCAACATACAAAGTGATGATGACAAATTTCTTACTTGATCACTTAACATATATACAGTGATCTTTGTGAATCACAATAAAATCATTTTCCATGATAGTATTATGAAAATGAATATACCACTATCTAGACGATTGCTTAAGGCCATAAATTTGATCAATTCAATTTGCAAACCTTTTATTCGTAGCCCTTTTTGGATGTAGCCCTCAGACCGAACCAAATAGATTTCTACATCTAATTCTCTATAGAAAAAAGCAATCTTAACATCCATATGATGTAATTCTAGATTCATGTTAGAAATTATAGCCAAAATGACCCTAATAGACGTGAATCAAACAATAGCAGCAAAAGTCTCCTCATAGTCTATTCCTGCTTGTTGTTTGAATCCCTATGCAACCAGATAAGTTTTGTATCTTTCAACACTACTATCTGCATTATGCTTGACTATAAGAATTCACATATTCCCAACAGTCTTACATCCCTTAGGTAGTTCAACTAGATTCTAAACCTAATTATTGGTCATGGAAGATATTTCTTCCTCCATCGCATTAATCTACTGACGAGAAGGAATTTCTGCGTGTCTCCTTCCTTGCAATAAAGATAAGTATGGGAATGTCATCCCACAAGGACTTGGTTATAGGCCGCTAACTCAACTTGACTACTAGTTTAGGACTATGGTTTGGATATTGGTGATGACGATTCTTAACTCTAAGTATAACTAATTGACACCTAACTATAAGAGACACAATCCATTTCCAAAACACAATATACACTTCAATCAAAAGCATATGTCACAATTTAAGCACTTCAATCAAAGGCACAAGTCACGATTACGAATTATAACGATTCTAACAAATTAAGCAAAGTGGGCTTGGTACTTATAACAATCCAAATAACATAATGATACAAGGGAGTTACAAAGTTCAATTGTGATCCGAGTTTTTCTAAGGCAACATATTCATGCTCTCGCTATAAATAGTCTAAATCGATCCTTGACAAGTTTTCAATGAATTAGATGTGCTCTCGCATCCAAAAACTCATTTAGTCCTATCAATTACCAATTATAAGCATAACCATTTGGATAACTAATTTCTCATGAGATCTCTCATCAAAAGATCATTAATCATCTAATCAATCATTCAATCTCAATTCCTCTCGGATATTTAAATCAAATATAATCATGGTTATGGTGATCAAGCAAAACCAAGCATTAAGATTATTGATTAGAACACAATATTAATCATTAAATCTCCCCCTCTAGATCATTAGCTACTTAGAAATCATATAAGCACCAATCCACAAAATAACTACTCACACATAGCTATTAACAAACTAAACATTTTATTTAATATAAGTAAAATAAGCATGTAAATAATTAAAGAGTTAAGAGGAGAGAAAGCTCATGAAGTGTTCTTCAAGTTTTTCCTTCTTCAAAGCTCTCAAGCCAATCTTCAAGTTTTTACAATTATGAAGGATGAGTGGAATTGAAAGTTAAAGTTGAGTTTTATCTAATTAACTCCTAATAAATATCTAACTTGTCTCTAGTCTTCTCAATGCTCTTCTTTTTTCCTCAAGTAGCAGCCACGGAATTTGGCAAAGGCACTCATCTTGGGCCTAAATTTTGCCTCCAAATTCGGCCCACTCAGGTGGAAAATCGCCAGATTCAGACTCTGACTTTGAACACGGTTTTTGACCATCTTAGACTACGAAATGGACGAAGACCCTTAGAAACGAAGTTGTACCCTGGCTGTCTTCTTTCCAACGCCACCTCAATTGCCTCCATTGGACACCATATGAGAAAGTTATCGCCGTTTTAGTCACCAGAGGTCAATCCATGTCAAAAGCCCACGACCCATAGTTGTTTGTCCTTCCTTCTCGGCCGGCCCAATTGCGTTCGATGAAGCATGGCGCATCCGAAACCTCCATTTAGCACTCCAAACCTACGAAACCAAGGAAAATAAAATAAAACTCAAAAGACATCACAAAAATGGACAATGCACGATATTCACATTAATACCATGCATTTCCAACACTAAGAAAAGAAACAAAGGCAAAAAGACTCTAAAAACACATACAAAAGATGAGTGTTTTCACACTCATCATCTACTCAACCTTTTATAGAGATGACAAAGCCCTAGACACATTTCTGGGCTCATTTTTATCTTGAATAATGGTTAGAAGAACTTTACTTAGATCACCAAACTTTTTCAGTGATACCAAGTATGCATTAGCCTCACATTCGATATCAAATTGTTGGTGTGGTATGCTAGTTCTACTAGATCTACAAAATTTCTAATTCTGATAAATATCTCTCAATATTCATCGTATCTAGGAATCGTACAACTATTAGGCAGAAGTTTCGTACTCCCACTAGAATAGGGAACTATGAGCCTTTCAGGACTAAGACAAATATCTTCCAGACCTTATTGAGATGGAAAGTCACAACTTTCTTTCTCAATTCTCCCACTCGGAAGAAGTTCCAAAAGGCTCTCACTCAACTATTTCATAGAGATCAATGTTTTCACTAATCTCTCTCAATCTAGAAAATTCAATCTCCAAAAAATGACATTACATGATTCAAATTTTGTTACATGTCTGTTTTTCAGTTCACCTATGAACATGTATCCTTTAGATATCTCAAAATACATTATAAGGATATTTTTTCTACCTCTCGGTCCTAATTTATCGAAAGCACTTAAGGTAGAATGGACGTAGGATGCATACCCTCATGGCTTAAAATAAGATAAATTGGACTTCTGATCTATCCATATTTCATAAGGGGTGGTAGTAACAAACTTAGAGGGTACATAGTTAAAAACATATGTAGCAATTAGGAGCACATGTCCATAATTGGCAAATTTGCCTCTGCCATCATAGATTTAACCATGTCAGAAAGAATTTTATTCCTTCTTTCAGCAATCCCAATCTGTTGGGATGTACAAAGAATAGACAACTAATGTTCAATTCCTTTCTCAACATAAAGTGCCCTACAATTCATCAGAAAGGTATTCACGACTGCGATCAGTTCGCAAAGCCTTTATCTTTCTATCCTTCTGATTCTCAATAAACCTCATATAGGTCATGGTGCAACTTAGTGCTTCTGACTTATGAGAAATCAGGTACATCAGACTATATCACAAATAGTCATCAATAAAGGTGATGAAGTAACATGCACTATGTGCTATCCTCATATTCATTTGACCATATATGTCAGAGTAGATTAATTGTAATGGAAATTTAGATCTAGCCATAGTACCGAAAGATTTTCTTGTACTCTTTCTTTCTAGACAGAAATGCTTCTAGGTAAGATAGATTTTACTACTTTACCTAGCAGTCTGGCCTTAGCTAGATAGTTTAAGCGATCTTGGCCCACATGACCTAGTCTAAAATGCCACAGTTTAATATCATCTTTTGACAAATTTAAACTAGCGACAAATGAGTAACTTTCACTAGGATCAACATCCATCATGAAAAAACTTCTCGATCTATATCCAAGGCTGTAATAGGCATCATCTAAATACAACCTAAGAACGTCATTCAGCTTCATTTGTTCCTAGCTTGGAGGCAAGGAATGGATGACAGCTTGAATCTGTTACTCACTGCTGAGAACGTGACCAGCCTAAGCCAGATCACTAATTATGTTGGACATTATCCTCAAATGTTTATACATAAGAACATAGAGACATTTTTTTATATTATTAAATATACTAATCCTTATCGTCCAAGTACAAATCTTTGACACAAAAAGCTTCCCAAATATCAATTTGAAGGTATCCCAAAGTTCTTTCACATTTTCATAAACACAAAATTGCCTTGTGATATCATCCATCATAAAACTCAGCAATATCAAATGTGCAACAGAGTTCTTATTATTCCAAACAACATAGGCATGACAATTACGCTTATGTTGTATAGTGTTACCTTTATAAGGCTCTAACATAATCATAAGTACTAGTTTAAGAACCTCTTGTTCTTCGAACATGTACTAGATTTTCCTGCTATAGAAGAAACTGACATCTCTATAGGGAACTTAACATACAAGAACATATCAAAAATTTGATTTAGGCAATATGAACCAGTTTACTAAATTTTTACAACTTTAATGACTCAAAGTCCTTGACTAGTCTCAAAATCGAAGTATGTTGCTAGCGTGCTTCCCAATACCATTCAAGAGTTAATCTCAAACCAAGGTCATTCAAAGTATACATCTAGTAACTCAAGTGGATGCGAATAAACAAACACATTTTGTTCATTCACTTAACAAACTTTCGTACATATCTGAGATTGTACAAACAAAAGTACAAATATACTCAGAAAAAGGTACACAGCCTATTGTACAAAAGAGTGATCCCCTAAAACATCACATGTACAAGGGGAAAACACTAGACATGACAACAAAACTAATCACACATCAAACCCTAAAAGGGTATCCTAGAGTTCAAGTCTATTTGAACAAGACCAAAGGAAATACATAAGTATATTCCTTAGCCGAGTAGCGGGTTATCTCAAAACCGCTTCTCAATTTCAACACAGTAGGGAAACACATTTCCCTTAAGAGGCCTTTGTGCCCTAAATGCTTCAAAAGTATGACAAGAGCAACCTTATGGTTGTACACTAGGGGATTCCAAAAACTGCTCATGCCTTACTAGATTTTAAGGGTCATCAGCAAGTCACGAAACATTGTTGACCAATCCTCCCCAAAAAATATAATCACCAAAACAAATGGCATCTTGCATATCTTTATGTACTGTATTGATGTGTTCAACTATCACATATATGTTATCCTTGGGTATCCTTGGCAATAAACTAATTTATCTAATTAAAACACAAAATTTCTATCGAACCCTCTCTCTCCCCAAAACCCCTCCGGCCACTCCCTTCGATAACTCGCACACGGATGCAAGTCATCGACCACCACTAGTTGGGATAGACTCATTGTCTCATCCTGATTACGACTGTGTATGGTGCAGGGGTCGAGGAGCCACCGTGCTCCTTCGTGGAGGTCTTCTCCCTCTCACCGGAGCCGCGAACTTCAGATACTAAATCTTACAATTCTGGCAACGGCAAGACGTGAGGATGGTATCCTCATGCTTGGGATGCTA
This sequence comes from Hypericum perforatum, assembly GCA_012979155.1. Taxonomy (NCBI): domain Eukaryota; kingdom Viridiplantae; phylum Streptophyta; class Magnoliopsida; order Malpighiales; family Hypericaceae; genus Hypericum; species Hypericum perforatum. Next base: position 76,477 of record SOPF01026188.1, read on the forward strand.
CGGGGAGTCGATTGAGATCAGCCATTGACATTAAAAATGTCAAGGTTGACCATCGACGTGAAAAATGTCGAGGTTGGCCATCAACGTTAAAAATGTCGTGGTTGGTCGTCAATGTCAAAAATGTCGTGGTTGGTTGTCGACGTCAAAAATGTCGAGGTTGGCCATCGACGTCAAAAACGTCAAGGTTGGCCGTCGACGTAAAAAATGTCGAGGTTGGCCGTTGAGGTTGGCCATCGATGTCAAAAATGTCGAGGTTGGCCAACAATGTCAAAAATGTTGTGGTTGGTCGTCGATATGAAAAACGTTGAGGTTGGCCGTCGACGTCAAAAACGTCGAAGTTGGTACTTTATGATTTTGCGCGTCCGTGAATTAAGTCCACTCAAATGGACAAATTTCAATTTAATAAAAAAATTAATAAATTGAAGTACAATAAAGTCCAACATTGTAATTAAATTAGAATTCAAATGATATTCAAATCACAACAATAACAAATTATTTGATCTAAAATATCATTTGATTATCAAAACACGATAATAACCATGTTCTGATACCAATTGTTGGGGGGCTGGGTCGTAATTATTGATTAATTATGTCCAAATCCCATTTAATTAAATGACATTAATTAAACCATACTTACTTGTTGAAGCGAGTACGTTACAGGTCTCTAAGTCCATTGGTCTTGATCGGTAACTATGAGTTACCAGCCGAGTTACGATCACGTTCTAACGGATCGTAACCTAGTTTCCACGATTGGCCCATAATGTATATCTTGGAAAATATCAACTGATATTTTCATATACGAGTGGTGATCTAGGTAGAGCCCGCTGGTAACTGTTGAGCTTGGCCTGCCTGGGGGTAGGACCCGCCCATAACCATCGAGCTTAGCCTGCCTGGGGTTAGGGCCCGCCCGTAAACCATCGAGCTAGGCTCGCTCGGGAATGCTCAGGTAAGGCCTGACTATAAATGGTTCAGACCAGCTTGTTTTCGAAAACCATAGGGGGCCCTATTTATATGGTTGAAAGTAGCTAAAAATAAGCAGCTGACATGTATTGCCACGTGGCTCATCACGTGGTTCAACGCATTGCAAGCCTAAACCTAGTAGCTAATTCAGCAGCTACGTAAGCAGCTACTCAGCTGCCTGCTTACTTTTACGCTTATTCATTTGCTTATGCTTACTTTTATGCTTACTTTTATGCTTATTCATTTGCTGATGTCAGCGCCTATCCACACGGATAATATCGGTCAACTAACTGGTCTAATATCTGAGCCCATTTAGCCCGAGCCCAAATTTGCACGATGAATACAATCTGAGCCTGTAGTCCAACAGTTTTAAACCAAAATAACTTGAGTCCTAGCTCTCCGTAAAAATTTTGCAATTGTCGAGGATGGAGCACCGCAAGGAAGAAGCTATTTGTGAGGCTCCCCAGGTGACCGCTGCCTCTATTCTCTCTGAAACCACTGCATCTACAGCGACTTTGAAGATTTTGGCAAGGAAGATGATTGGAAGTTGGCCTCTCCATTTCCTTGTCTTTGCTTTTGATTTAGTATTCTTAGATGGCTTTGCAAGGTACGGAGGCTCGAAGATTTGGGTTGAAAAATGTGTTCTTGCTGTTGGAAAAAAATCTAATCTATTTTTGTTGTTTGATGTGATTTAAAGTTGATGAGTTGGTGTTAGAAAAATCTCTGTTATTTAATTTTCAAAGATTTAGGTCGATTTCTTGGTGAATGGGGCATTTTGAGATTGAACATCATATTTTTATTTTTTAATTGTAAGGATACGAATATTATTTCCTGTAAAAAAATAAAAAGTTGGATATTGATGTCAATCATAAATTTCGTATCAATATTTTTATGAAAAATAATAATTTTAGACAATATTTTGATAAGTAAATTTTTTTACCACAAATAATAAATAAGACAAGACTATCAAAGTGTGAAGATGGGCTCTTGAGAGATGAAATGGGTCGTAGATCAAGTCCAAAGAAGATGCCCAGTAAAGAAGAATTGCAGAACACTTCGAGGGATCAATTTAATTAGCTAATCATTGGCACGTGATCCCAGGAGCTGATGTAGATAATTTTTTTCCTTTTAGGAATATTCCTAGGAAGGTTCTAGGTACAAGATGACACCTCATCGTTGTTAGTTATTCCTTTGTATAAAATAGAGGATAGGCTGTACATAATTGATTGCAACAATCAATAATAAATAAGATTCTCTCCATTTTGTTTTTTAGCTAAAGTTGCCACCTTCTTCGTCTCTAGCTAATCCTTCATTTGGTTAAGCTAGTTTTCTTTATATGGTATCAGAGCAGTAGCTCTTATTTCGCTTCCCATTGCTTTTCCAAATCCATCTTCATGGCAGAGGTCCCTGTTCAAGGAGGTGATGGAGCAACGGTGGATGTTCCAGTCCATCAAGCTCCAAGTGGGGAATTTAGCAACCCTTTTTATGTTCACCCGAGTGAAAGCCCAGCTGAAGTGCTCGTCGTGCCCTTGTTGAGTGAGAAGAACTACCACACTTGGTTTCGTGCAATGGAATAGTCCCTGGAGTCCAAGAACAAGTTGGGGTTCATAGACGGCAGCATTACAGTCCCAGCTCGCACGGATCCACTCCATTCAGCTTGGAAGAGATGCAACACCTTGGTCATAAGGTGGCTTATGCGATCTATCGAACCAGAACTTGGCGAGAATCTTCTCTGGTATGATGTCACGACAGATATGTGGGATCATCTCAAATAGAGGTTTGGAAGAGGTGACTATGTGAAGATCGCCAATCTCAAGAAGGAGATTGCTAATTTCACAAGGTATATTATCTGTGAATGAATACTACTCAAAGTATAAGTGTCTTTGGGATCAGCTCTTACAGTTTAGGCCTGTTCCTTTATGTGATTGCTTGCCTAATGCACATCCGACTTGCTCTATTACGGCTGCTGCTACTGATCACTTAGATCAGGACCAGATAATGGGATTTTTAACTGGGTTAAATGATAGTTTTTCAACTTTTAGAACTCTATTATTAATGATGGAACCTTTACCTACAATGTCTCGTATGATGTACTTGGTTACTCAATATGAAAGATAAGTCGTTAAACTTCCCATGCCAAAGAGTTATGCTGCACCTGCTGTATTTGCTGCCTAGAACAACATCAGGAGGTTTGGTTTGAAGAAACCCATTTGCACTCATTGTAGAAAGGAAGGCCATACTCTGGATAGATGTTTCAAGCTTCATGGTTATCTGCCTGGTAGATTGAAGATCAAGTCAAAGGGAGAACAGACAGTGGCAGCAGCTCATACAGATCTAAAACTTAGTTCTAATTTTGGTTTTAGTGATGAACAGGTGCAGGGTCTGATGTGCTTGATTCAAAAGACCATAACACAAAGTCTCTCTGGAAGAAGGTTGAGTACTGTGGATGCCAAGGTTGAGATGAACCCTAGTACCTCTAAAGTTATTGACACTAAACACCATTCAGCAGGTATGCTTTCTATTGCTAATTTGTATCAGTCAACCTTCAATGAGGAGACCTGGATCTTAGACACGGGAGCTTCGACACATGTATGCTGTAATCTACAGTGGTTTGCTTCTTATCATGCGATCACACCTGTGTTTATAACTCTGCCAAATCAAGCTCAGATACGAACCACTCATATGGGGACTGTGAAGCTGTCTCATAATCTGATCATTTTTCATATTCTATACATATTAGATTTTAGTTTTAATCTGATTTCCATCAGTCAATTAACTACTGATCTGCCAGTGACACTGACGTTTGATGCATCTGGTTGTTCTATTCAGGACCTTATCAGGGAGAGGAAGATTGGCACTGCTGAGCAGAGGCATGGTCTGTACTGTATCCCAAGCTCCACCAAACTAGCCTACAACCATCTGTCCTAGCCACCACTACCACAAGTTACATTCCCCACACCTTAGATCTTTGACATTGTCATTTAGGCCATATTCCTAGCTCGCAGTTGCTTATTTTGAAGAAGTTATGTCTGGATATATCAGTAGTTTCTAATGTTCCTTGTGATGCTTACCATTTTCCCAAGCACAAGCGTACTCCTTTTAAGACAAGTGATCATATTGCTGCTAAATACTTTGATCTCGTCCACATGGATGTATGGGGTCCCTATGGTGTCCCTTCTTATGATGGATTCACTTATTTTCTAACGATTGTTGACGATTTCTTGCGAGCAATCTGGGTATATCTTTTGAAGGCAAAATCAGAAGTTATGGTTCATGTCGAACACTTCTGCAAGCTGGTGCAAACACAATTTCAAGCAAAGATCAGGAGGATCAGATCTGATCAGGGGTCAAAATTCTTCCTTCACACTTTCTTTAAGGAGAGTGGAATAATACATGAGACCACTTGTGTATATACGCCCCAACAAAATGGACGAGTGGAGCACAAACATCAACACATCTTAAATGTAGCTCGAGCATTGAGATTTCAATCTTATCTTCCCATTCGTTTTTGGTCAGCTTGCATCCTCCATGCCGTACATCTGATTAATGTTACTACCTCATCTGTACTATCTAATAAGACTCCTTTCAAAGTCTTGCATAACACGCAGCCCAACCTCACAAATCTAAAGGTATTTGGTTGCCTCAGCTATACGGCAATATTACTAAAGCTTGGAAAATTTGGTTCTCGAGCTCGTCAATGCATCTTTCTTGGTTATGCCAGTGGTATCAAAGGGTTCAAACTATATGATTTGGACAATCATAGCATATTCATCTCGCGTGATGTGACATTTTACGAGAACATATTCCCTTTCCAGACACAATTGCCCACCAACACAGACTTACTCCATCCAGCACCATCCAGTAGCTCACATATACACCATTCTCCTTTATACATCGATCTAGCTGACATTAATCCACCTGAGATCCCTCTACCTACCTTCACTCCATCTCCACAAATCACATCTGAACCTACCCAGTCTAGTCCAATCTCATCCACCCCTGCACTAGACGCAGCTCCATTGCAAAGATCCAATAGACAAACACATACATCAGCCTACCTACAAGACTACCTGTATGGACCATGCTTTTCTTAGCAGGATCAATCGACTTCTCCTCTCGATAAAGGTCAGGTACGTAGCTCCTCCTCTATTATGCATCCTATTACATCTGTGCTTTCTATGCAACATCTGGGATTGCAGCATCGTGCTTTCTTAACTGCTTTAGCAAGTAACACAGAACCAGCCCAGTATGAGGAAGCTGTACAGGAGTCTTGTTGGAGGGAGGCGATGGAAGATGAATTGAATACTTTACAATCAAATAGCACATGGGATCTTGTATCTTTGCCTACTGGCAAGTAAGCCATTGGGTGCAAATGGGTTTATAAGATTAAAAGGCGTGCATATGGAAGTGTAGAGAGGTTCAAAGCTCACCTTGTGGCAAAGGGGTACACACAAGCATTTGGAGTCGATTATATGGAGACATTCTCTCCAGTTGTAAAATTAACATCCGTGAGATTGGTGCTTGCTATTGCGGCCAACAAGAATTGGTTTTTAGAGCAGCTCAATGTTAATAATACATTCCTCCACGGGGATCTTCCTGAGGAAGTTTACATGCTTCCACCGCCGGGTCTTCCTCAGTTTGGTGGAAAAGTGTGTAGATTAAAGAAGAGTCTATATGGATTAAAACAAGCGAGTCGTCAATGGTTCGAGAAGCTTTCATCTCTACTGATCATGTTTGGATTTTGCAGGTCTAATGTCGATCACTCTTTGTTTCTTTTGAGACGAAATGGCAGTTTCATTTGTCTCCTTGTCTATGTTGACGATATCATATTAGCTGGAGATAGTATGGATCAGATTCAAGAGATCAAGCATTTTCTAAATAGCAAGTTGAAGATCAAGGATCTTGGCCAACTTAAGTTCTTTCTGGGAATGGAGGTTGCACGCACAGCAAGAGGAATTCATGTTTGTTAATGACAGTACGTGATCAACCTGCTAAAAGATGCTAGATTCCTTGATTGCAAGATAATGCAGACTCCCATGATGCATGATCTCAAGCTTGCAGCAGCTACACAGAGTGATGAAGTTTTAGAAGATTCATCAGATTACAGGAGATTAATTGGCAAACTTCTGTATCTGATGAATACTCGTCCAGATATATGCTTTGCCACTCATCAATTGTCTCAGTTCCTAAATAAACCTACAGTTACACATCGCAAAGCTGTGCATCAGATACTGAGGTATATCAAGCAGCAACCAGGTCTCGGATTATTCTTTCCTGCATCTCAACAGCTGAAAATCTCTGGATTCACGATAGAGTTGAAGATGTCAGGCTTTTGTGATGCAGACTGGGTAAGTTGTCCGGATACAAGAAGATCAGTGACGGGATATTGCATTTATCTAGGGAATTCATTAGTTTCTTGGAGATCGAAGAAGCAGCAGACCGTCTCAAGGAGCTCGTCTGAGGCGGAGTACAGATCACTTTCTTTCTTGGGGTGCGAAATTCAGTGGATCGCCTACTTGTTATAAGATCTTGGAATTGAACATCGAAGTCCAGCCTCTATGTTTTGCGACAACAAATCTGCCATACATATAGCCAAAAACCCGGTATTTCATGAGAGGAAGAAGCATATAGAAATTGATTGCCATCTCATTCGGGAAAAGGTGCAAAGTGGTCTCCTTCGGCTCTTCCATGTCCCTACTCTTCATCAAACGGCAGATGTATTCATGAAAACTTTGGCTCCTGCTCTGTTTCTTCAGCATGTTTCCAAGCTTGGGCTATTGGACATCCATAGTCCAGCTTATGGTCGGGTATTAAAGTGTGAAGATGGGCTCCTGAGAGATGAAATGGGTCGTAGATCAAGTCCAAAGAAGAAGCCCAATAAAGAAGAATTGCAGAGCACTTCGAGGGATCAATTTAATCAGATAATCATTGGCACGTGATCCCAAGAGCTGATGTAGATATTTTTTTTCCTTTTAGGAATATTCCTAGAAAGGTTCTAGGTACAAAATGACACCTCATCGTTGTTAGTTATTCCTTTGTATAAAATAGAGGATAGACCATCGCATGTATGGCCTAACAGTCAAAAAGGGATATGGCCTTAAGCATGAGGTGGGAGGTTCGAGTCTCCGTAAGCCCCTTCCAAGAACCGGAATTGTGGAAACAATTTAAACCCACAATTTTTTCCACCAAAAAAAATAGAGGATAGGCTGTACATAATTGATTGCAACAGTCAATAACAAATAAGATTCTCTCCATTTTGTTTTATAGCTAAAGTTGCCACCTTCTTCGTCTTTAGCTAATCCTTTGTTTGGTTAAGCTAGTTTTCTTTATACTTCCAAACTAATTTACTCTTAAAAAAAATCATTACAGGTCCTTTCGCATCTCCTTCATATTTTTAAGGTCTTGCGTATTTTCAGTATGAGAAGACATCTTAAAATTATAATTTCATCCGATGCCTACATTAATGAACGGTACAAGTACCAAGTAAAAAAATTCAATTGCTGATTCAAAATTAGATTCTTCTAGCAAAAACCTGCCTCGATATTTTTTTGATAACTCATTCTCGTAAAAGTGGAGGAACCCCATTTTTTAGTCCATCAACTTGGCAGAGTCGGGAAGCTTCATTAGAAAAACACATAAAATTCCAAACCTAGAAGAGATCTACTTGTTACACATGATAATAATAAAATAAAAAATTATATAAAAATTATATATTAATGAAGAACATGATAATAATTAACATAAAAAAATAAAAATTATATATTGAACAATTGTAAAATTCCACCACAATGCTAATCGATTTATTACTTCGATTAATCCTAAAAATTATAGTAAAAAATCTTTAGAGCTGCTAGAATTAATATAAAACTTCAGAACTAATGACATATATAGTCAAATACTCTATATAGAAAAAATAAGAAAATTATAGTTTTTGTTGTTTTTACTGATACGAGTACTTAATTAGGATCGGGCTATAGTCGAAGTGTTGGACACTTTCTCCGTAAGACGAGATTGTCCTGTATATTTCAGTGCGTACGGGCTACGGCAATCGTCCCCAGGATACAACGACTATCAGGCATTTCCAAGAACGTTGGACACGAACTCGAAACTTTCGGGCGAACCCTTATATACCCGGAACTTTCTTGACAAACTATATGAGTGAGAGAACGGGGGGAGAGAAGAAGACAACAATGCTATGAATGCACTTGCTGCTGGGATCACGGAAATAAAAGGGGAACATGCCTATTTATAGGCTGCAGGGACTGTCCAATCCGAGGGGACATCACTTTTGTCCTTATCCAGAAGTGTCTGGATGTCCCTTGGTTGGCTGTCAGCAGGACACTCGTGTCCCTTCGGTTTCCCTTTCTGGATAGAATCCAACAGCCTCTTCGTGTCTCTTCGGAGGGCTGTCTGGATATCTCATCCTTCTGAGGATTATCGGACACGCCCCTTCGAGAGACAGTCTTGTCCTGATCCGGTCCGCCACGTGTCACCCGCGGGTGACTAGCCGTTGGCCCTCGCGTCTCTGGAAATTTCCAAAAGACTTAAAGCTCCTTAGGACGTGGCGAGCGTGCCAAGTGCACCTCAATATACCCAAGCACCCGCTCCCGATCTCGAGCCCGTGTCCGGTCCCGCGCCCGCGCCCATGCTCGGACTGTGCTAACAACGAAAAGTCAACAAAAAGTCAATTGAAAGTCAACTATAGGAGTAGTCAACCAATTTGGTAGCCAAGGTTTGAAATTCCTTATAAACCAAGAAATTTCTCTTGCACTAACCAATGTGGTACACACTCCTTACCTTAACTTGTCATTTGGCTTTTGGACTTATTTGGGCTTGGACTCACTTAGGTTTGGCCTTATTTGGGCTCATTTATTCCAACAGTTTTTTCCTAAACAAAAATTCTAAGTCCAATCACAAAAAATAACATAAAATATAAAATTCATTGACTAAAACAGGAATCCAAAGTCGTCAAATACCAGCACAAAAATGAAACACGATCTAATAAAAAATTATAAAAACAGAGCTCGTAAGGCCTAACAATCGCTGCATCCAGCAGCTGCTGAGGATTAAAAACTCAAAATTTATAAGTTCTTTCTAGCGATCCCTAGAGGGCTAACGCCCACTGGGCCGGTCGAGAAATGCCTTTGCTTATTTCTTGTACTCAAATCCAAGCTCTGTATGTTCTCGAACTATTCCACGAACTTACAAAAGCACGTGATTGATAGTACAAGTCCTATCATGACACAAATATGTCAAATGACAAATAACTTAATCAAACATAACAAAAATACAAGTAAATATATACGAAATAAAAAAATTAATATGTGTTTACACACTCATTGACTTGTATTTTAAGGTATTTTTTTCATTTCAATCACACAAAAATGGATGACATAAGCAAAGGTAT
>SOPF01026190.1:0-51661 GCA_012979155.1 Hypericum perforatum
TATTAGTTTATGTTGTGTGTGCAATTGAGTTTTGTCATGTGTCATTGATTTGTGTCGTGCATAACATTAGTTTTGTCATGGGTATCATTGATCTATGTCATGTATGACATTGATTTTTATCATGCATAACATTGATTTTTGTTGTGTGTGATATTAGTTTGTATTGTTCGTAACATTGATTTTGTGTGTGCATAACATTAGTTTTTACTGTGCGTAATATTAGTTTTTAAGATAAATTACCTTTTAGTCCCAAGTTTATAGTAAAATTATCTCTCGGTCCCTTCTTTTTTAAAACAATTTAGCCATAACTGACGTCAGTAGTCTTTTTTATTTTTTGTCATATAAAATGATAAAAATATCCTTACGCAAAAAACAAAACAAAAGCCATCTCCTTCAACCTCTCAACCTCTCCCCCACTATCGTAAGTACCATTTCCCACTCTCTTCACCAACCATTTAGGAAGCTAACATGTCATTCCCCTCCTTCCTCCCAACGCATATCTCCCTAAAAAACAATCTCTCTCCACCAAGATGACCACGACTACCAGCAAAAAATGTGCCACAATCACCGATGTCGACGACCTCGTCTAGGTGCCTCCATTGCCATAGGAAACTAAAATCGTTGTTTCCCTCCTTCCTTCCAACGTCGTATCTCCCAAAAAAGAACCATCTCTCCACTGAGATAATGAGGCCTTCCAGCAACAAATGTGGCATTCGCCCACGCTGACGACTTCGTTCGAGCCTTTCCACTTTTGTAGCTCCTCCACCCCATTTATCTGAGGCACTCACTTTTTCTAAAACAAAAATATGTGGAAGTTATGGAGATCCTTTTGGTTGTTATTATTCTTAGAGACAAAATAGGAAACCTAATTGGCTGGAGAAAGGAATGAGAGAGTGTACCTACGAACGTGGAGGGAGGAGAGGTTGAGAGGTTGAAGGAGATAACTTTTGTGTTTTTTGTGTAAGAGTTTTTTCATTTATGTGACAAAAAATGAAAAAAGACTAATGACTACAGTAGAGACCCCGAAAGATAATTTTGTTATAGACCAATGACTCTGAGTAATTTTCCCTAGTTTTTATCGTGTGTTTGACATGATATCGATTAGTGTTTGACAGATGAAATCTGATGTCATTTCACTTGAAAATCGATGTTGATTCATATGAAAATAATTGTCATTTAATTAAGATCGATATTGCTTTTATATGAAATCTGACATTTCTTCATTTAAAAACTAATGTGACAACAAATAAAAATCAATGTAGTAACAAACAAAAATGAATGTCGCCTCAAATAAAAACAAATAGGGCACATTAATCTCTAGTCCCTGGACTTAATTCTCCTATCGGGTCCCTCTTTTCTCATAAATGAGTAATCCATCCCTGTTTTATTTAAAAATATTTGTCTAGGGTCCTCACCGACCAAATCAGCCTCTTTTTTTAAATTTTTGTCATGTGAAATGACTATTTTATCCTTCACAAAATGACAAATTTCATCTTATTTTTGTCTTTTTGTGAAGGATAAAATAGTCATTTCACATGACAAAAAATGAAAAAATGAGTGCTGAAGTCAACTAGGGACCCGAGACCAATATTTTTTCAAAATACAGGGATGGCTAAATAATTTATGAGAAAGAAGAAACCCGATAGGAGAATTCGAATAAGACCAACGACTAGGGGATAATTTGCCCAAACAAATATCAAGACAAATGAAAATTGATATTGTTTCACATAAAAACTGATGTCTCATCCATATAAAAATGATGTCATTCATAGTTTAGACCAATATTATTCAAAGTTCAAAATTGATATCTCCTCATATCAAATCCTTAGGGGCAGAGGAGGGGCAGAAAAGGAACAAGTTTGTGAGAGGGTTGATAGTATTTGTGGAGAAGAAGAAGAACATAGGATTTATGACAGAAGAGGAGTTAATAAAGAGGGGCCGACAAAAGAGGGATGGATAGAGTAAGAGTCGATAGAGGAGGAGGGACCGACAGTAGAAGAGTGAACACAGAAGGGACAATAGAGAAAAAAATGGTTAATCAGAAGAAGTGATTGATGCTAATGGTGGAAAAAAAGAGGACGTGTGTTTTATGAGAAATTATTATGCTTAGATTTTTTAAATGAGAGAAAAAGAATAATTGAGTGTTTTTACTTAAATACTGTTTTTCACTATATTGAATGTTTTTAGTCTCGTACAAGGACAACATCCCAATCAACCCCCAAATTGTTGAAATGTTTTAAAATATGTTGGACGGTAAACTAATACAATAACTTCGGTAATCCTGTTGACCTTTGTTTTGGAATTGAGTATTAATTAGTCCTAATTCTATTATGGCCGTAGCAGATTTTTTTTTCCCTTAAATATCCGCAGTTATCAATATAATCGCATTGTCGCAAAAAAATAGTAGAGAAACTCTGACTTGGACGCTACTACCAAATGGAGTTAATTTGATGATATGGGTTAACAAGACTCATACTCAGCATTATATTTTATCAAAAATAACTAATATAGATTCGACTCTACTTTATATCAAATATATGGAAGTTATATCTGATCTAGTCTAAGAAAGAACTAGGAGAGAGAATTCAAGAAACAAGCATAATATTCTTTTTACCATTCACCGTTTAATTAAGAACGACTGAAATCATATCTTACCCGATGCATAAACTGCCTCACCTGCCTAGCTAGCCAAAAGATTAAAAGAAGAAATACCCATTAATGAACTTTTAAACTAGTCTATCTCCCATTCCATGTACACCAGATCCCAATTACAATGTCCAAATTGTTGTCCATAGCTTAACCTAAAACTCCCAAGCTCAGCAACTTCAGACAGCATAGGACAACTCAGGAGGCGCGTCACTTTCTACCTATCTCATCAAAATAATACTAATTAATTCCCTAGTTGAGAAAAACCTGTATCACTGAGGAGGGCCATAACCAGGAAGATGATCACGATGATCATTATTCCATTGGTGACCGGAGGACCCAACAACGATATTATCTGTACCGTTAGCTGCTCCGGTAGTGGCGGTGTTGGCCGTGGCGGTGGCCGCGGTGCTAATGCTCCACAAGGAAGTGTCGGGGACAAGCATGAGCCCCTGGTGATGGAGAGGCCAATTGATCAGTTGCGGATGTTGTTGGCCGGGTCCGGGTCCGGGTCCAAGTTGATGATCAGTACTAGTACTTGTGATTTGCTGATGAGGATCAGTGGGATTTGTTTGGTAGAATTGCCTGGTTATCGGCTGGTGTTGGTGGGACCCAAAGTTGGGAGGGAGGATGGTAGGAGGAGGGTGGTTCATGTTGGTGTTGAAATTTCCATGCATTAGAAGGCCTAAGTTGGAGAATGAAGAAGGTCCTCCTCCTCCTCTTGCTCCCAAATCTGCCGATCCCATGTTGATACCAACAGCTCCAGGGTGGGCAAAGGACTGAACCGCTGCTAAGGAGGACAAGAACCCACCTCCAGTTCCACCGGTTCCGAAATTATAAGACCCGAATCCGAACGAGGGGAGCCCGGGTGGTGGGTTCATTGTTGTATTTGCGAGCGTGTTGGCTGCATTAGTACTGGCAGTGACAGTACTGGCAGATGTAGCACCCCCGGAGGATGATCCGGCGGCTGTGATCTTGGGGCGCTTACCCTTCCTGCAGCCGCCGCCCACCGGGACGTTCCGGAGGGTCCCGCCTTGGGTCCAGTATCTCCTGCAGTTCTTGCAGAAGTAGCGGGGTTGGGTGAGGCTGTAGTTGTTGTAGTAACAAAACTTGGTGTTGAGAGACTCGCATCGAGGACACTTTTGTGGCTGTTGTGGGTGTGGATGCGCAACTTGCTTGTTGGGCAGCTGCTTTATGCCATCTCGATTAGGATCGTCGTTGCTTCTCCTCCCATCTCCTCCTCCTCCTCCTCTGCACATATCAAACTCTAGAATTACTACGATTATCCGAATAATAAAGTACCATAAATCAAGTCGGAATTAGTTCATACTTACGCATGTATGGTTATTTCTCCTCCTCCTCCTCCTCCTCCTCCTCCTCCTCCACCTTGCATCATTCTTGTGTTATAGTCTTGTGCCTATTTGAGACCAAGTTGGTGGGTTTGGTTATATAAAGCAAAGGGGAGAAGGAAAAAATCCTAGGGACATCAATTCTCAAACTGGCTACATAAAGCCAAGGGGAGATTGTTATACTAAATACTACAAGGTTCTGTATTTATCAACAATTAAAATGGCACCACCTAAGAACAAAAAACCAGATATGGGTCATTTAAAACCAGATACCAAAACTGGCAAACCGAATCCCACCCAGATTTCTCTTCCCAGTTCCCCAACCACCCTTGGTGGAACAAGACAAATGGACTTATTCCAGGGAGACAAAACACAAGTCCTAAAAAGGAAAGTGTTAGCTAGTTTTGGGCGAGACCAACATTTTCAGTACATGTCTCCAACTAAAGAAGAAGACAACACTATTTGATCCACCAAGTTATAACCAAGAAGCTGCAATTATGTACCAACAAGTCCACTTCAAAAGAAGGAACAACTTTGAGAGAGAAGATGGAACTGGAGGAGCTTTTTGTGGGGTATTGGGAAGAGGGAATTGATTTTCAGATGATGGGATAATAATGGTGGAAAGGGACGAGTTGGGGTCAGTGTGTAAGTAGTAGAGGGGACATGAAGGAGGCGGCGGAAGGTGGCTGCGGCTGCTTCTGTGAGATTCTAGCTGCTGCTTGGCGGTGATGGCGGACGAATGGGGAGATGGTGACCTTGTCAGAGAACTTCAGCCACTTTGGTCTTATTCTTGCGTTTCTCTCTCTTCCTAAAATTCTCTTTTTCTAGTCTCTCTCTTCCATTTTATTTGAAAAATAACAACTCCCAACTGAAAAACTTGGCATATGATTATAATTTAACTACTACACTCTCAATGTCATTGATCTTTTTTAAAACATTTTGTTCTATTGCACATTACTTTTCCTATTATCCTTTTCTTATCTAACTTTCTGAGCACCGTCGAAGAGCACCATCTAGATAAAAATATCACATTTAATGAAAAGCTTATAATAATACAAATTACACAGAAGTAAATTTCGAAAACACAAGATTGTATAAATTATTTTCAACATGAAACATGAGTGATAGATACATTTTTAGGAACAATGGTGCATTCATGTGATGACTAATAATACACTAGCCACAAACAATAGTACACATATAACGAACATATGACGCGTGGGTGAACAATTTTAGTTAGGGTGAGATTTGTTGTTCGATTAATTAAATTATAAAATTATTAAAAATTTAAATTATGAACTGGGTTCTTTTCATATTGTTAATCAGGTTCAATTTATGTTATAACGGAAAAAGAAACGAAGAAATTAAAGTTGGCACAATAAAGACTCGTAAACAATATTGCACCATTTTTTAAAAAAACTTGTACTATTTGGTACTATTGTATTTAAATAATTTTTTCTGTTGTTAATAATTTTATAAAATTACAGATATCTAATAATTTAATTGATAGTTAAGATTATGTAATTTGAGGCATATTATATAATTTGTGTAATTATGTAATTGAGAAAATTTATGTAAATATATAATTTTATAATTACATAATTTTGTTTGTAATGATTGTAATTTAAAAAATTATGTAATTGTATAAATTTATGTGTATACATAATTTAATTTAATTATGTATCTTATAATTATGTTAGAAAAATATAACTTAAATAATTTAATAATTTAACAAAAATTTTGTAATTATCTAATATAGACCAATCGCTAATCAAATTTCTATGTACATTTGGTTAATTAAAATCAAATATTTAAAGTTTCAAAAGCCTTCTACTACTCTTTCTAAATCCTAAAATCATAAACCTCAAATTCTAAATGTTAAATTTCATGTATTTATAATTTAAATAATTTATAATTTTTTTTATTTTACAAAATTATTTTAATATTTTTAAATTCATTCAAAAATAATTCAAGTTTAACATAGTTAGATATATTAAAAAAAGTAAATTTGACATAGAATGGTGGCGTAGTAGCGAGATACTATAACAATAACATGATAGCAAAAAAAAATTAATTACAGAAGTGAATATAATATGACATACTATATTAGTAGCACAGAGATACTATGATAGTGGACAGTATTATTATTCCTTTTATAGTTTGACTTAAATTAAATCCTTCAACTTAATTAGTTCATGGAATTTCATTTAATTTTATGTAATGTATTAATAGTTAGTTTTTAAATCCCAAATTTAAACGGAGATAAATCATGAAATTCATTTGCAAATAGTATTTGTAAAATATTGTTGATTATAAAATAATGAAGACAAACTTCGTCTCTTTTTTTTTCGAGGAATCGTCTCTTTAATGGTAACGAGACAAAATAGAAATATTAGCTTTATTTCCTTGTAAAATCATGAAAAATTATAAAGACAAAAGTGCTACAGTCAGCTGTAACAAAGTAACAAGATGACCAATGAGACACCGTGTCTGCCTAGTTTATGTTGGACGGCCCTCGGTTTCTGGGTTTCAGGAATTGAAAATATGGTTAAACATTATTCACCAAATTTATAACATAAATTTAGATATTCTCTTTTTCAGGAAAAATTTGGATCTTCTTGGCTAGAAGCTGGCCCGGCCTTGATGTCCAACGTATTGACCTCGGCCTACCGCAGAAAACATCCCAATTTTTACTTCTGATAAATGCGCTTCACCTGGAATATGATTAAGACTGATGGTTTCTTCTGAAAAAATTGGGATGCATCTAAGTAAAAATAAAACACATTAGAAAATAAGCATATTGATGTATGAAGATAGTATTGATATGTGAAAATAGTAGGTCGAATAACAGATTACATTAACCCACCGAATTCACTAATTTGGTGCAACCATGTGGAGACCGCACAATAGACTGAACTCTCGGCTACTGTTCGAAAATCACCGGTTCAAGGTTAAAAAATGTGGAATTTTAATAGGAACAGTCCTCCACAGTCCATCGACGATTCTGAAACTACAATTTCCTGAACAATAACGTTTTAAATAATAAAAAAAATAGTTGGTCTAATTTAGTGTATCAAATTAAGTTGCAATCCGCGTGTTTAGCTCAAAAAAACTTCAAGTTAACGTAGTTCTCTAACTTATTTAGAACTATTGATTTAATTATGAACTTTTACGGATTCAGACGTAATCAATATTGTATAACTGCATTAAGTATTATCATCATTTTGTGAGCAACTTTGATAGTCAGATGTAGAAGTAGCACTATAATAATTCATGGATGGATCTTAACCATCACCTTCTGGGTTACGGTTTGGGAATCGCCCAGCATCATTTGGGAAATGACGGTTCAAATGGAACTGTGACCACCATAGTTTTAACTTGTATCTATTTGTGAAAAATGCATATAACTTAAAAGGCACGAGATGTTTTAAAAATTTAGAGTTCTAAAGTTTAACATTTGGAATTTTGCTAGTACTAATAACAGATGTGGTGGAAGATAAAACAATTTGTTGGTTTGGTGTCGCAAAATTTCAAGGATCTCATAAAGACAATGTCAAAATATCGAGAAGCTCACACACCATAATTAAAATTTAATGCATGTATGATCTTGACCCGACCAAGAACCCCTATTATCGAAAATTGATGTTGTTTTTGTTTTCGAAAAATTAAAAGATGATTTTGCTTTTAAAAATGGGAACAATAAACCCCTATTTATATAAGTATTAGAGTCACAAATATAGTCATTTTCATCACCAAAATGTTCTTGGAACAAATCAATTTGATAGTTGTCAGAACGATTGCTTCCTGTGAGTTCGAACGAAGGGGTAAAACTTTGTCGGAGAGGGTCGACGTCCTCCATAGACCTGGCACTTACCGAGTTTCTTGGGCCTTGGGGACTTGGTGCCTATCGCGAGGAGCCTTAAAAATTTTGGAAAATTCCGGAGTGATCTGGAACCCAGAATGCGATGGGACGCGAGGCCAACAGATAAGTCCGTAATTCCGAGGGAGCACGAGGCTGGCAGATGAGATCGACCAGTGAACGGACGCGAGGGAGGATAAAGATGAGGCATCCAGACACTCTCCGAAGGGACACGAGAGACCTGAGGTCTATCCAGAAGGGAGACAGCCAACAGTCGCGACCTTTCGGACAGCTTGCATCCTTGCCTCGCACAGCCTATAAATAGGCCAGTTCCCCTGCCATAATTCCCATCCCAGCAGCAAGTGCATTCATAGCATTGTTGTCTTCTTCTCTTCTCCTGTTCTCTCACTTAGAAATTTGAGTCCAAGAAAGTTTCAGATATATAAGGGTTCGCCCGAAAGTTTTGAGATTCGTATGCAACAGTCTTGGAAATGCCCGATAATTATTGTATCTTGGGAACTATTGCCGTAGCCCGTAGTGCACTGAAATATACGGGGCAATCTCGTCTTACAGAGAAAGTACACCGATATCCGACGACCAACAATATTTATATCATGGATTCATGATTCTTGTTTGGAGAGCAGTCTTACTCTCTTAACAAATTGACCTCATTTTCATACTCATATATGTAAGTTTCTTAGATGCTTCTGTGATACACCTTTAAAACAACGTAGACTTGTAAAAAATTTCTAGAAATACTATCTATATAAATATAAAGGGTAAATTACCCTCAGGTCCCTGAGTTTTGTACGTTTTTTGTTGTAGGGTCCTTGGATAATTTGAATTAGATATAGGGTCCCTACTTTTATCCGAAATGTTGATTTGGGGTCCTTGCATGACGTCAGCACCAAACTTTTATTTTTTTGACATTTGAAATGATATTTGTACCCTTGCAATTAAAAAATAAACAAATTAAATTTACTCTCTCTCTCCTCTCCTCTCCTCTCCTCTCCTCTCCTCTCACGTATGTCTCCTTCTTCTTCTTCTTCTTCTTTTTCTCCAGTCGATTAAACCTAAATTCCAATTAACTAAAAACATCAAACTCAATCAATTGGAATCAACATTACTGTGGAAAGAGCTATTGAACCACTTCGGAGGTGTTCCCCGTGGACAAGAGGAAGCCCGACCTGGACCCAGATAATAACGATTTAGGATAGGCCTGCGTGTTGGTTCTGAGGAGTTTTGATCCCGGTGGTAGTGGCATAGAGAAGGTCCCATGCCTGAGGTAAGGTCGAGCACACCTTGGTGTTAGAGAAGCCCTTGGAGGACCCACGGCTGGCAACTGGCTTATAGCCACATCCGATTTCGATCTGGCATAACCTTCACTACGATGACCGAGAGAGCGACTTCAAAAAACATAGTCATCCACATCGCTCTCAGTCTTCGTAGAGGCGAACTTCACCGGAGAGCTCAGATCCGCATGGAAGTCGTAGGGCCTACCAAATCTGGGTTTTGTGCTTGGTGTTCATCGATTGTTCAAAGGTTGAATATGTTCATTTTTTTATCTAAGGGTATTTTGGTCATTTTCGTGAAAAAAATCAAAAAAATGATTGATGACATCATCCTCAGTTATTTTAGGGACCCGAGACCAATATTAATTTAAAAAGTAGGGACCTTATATCTAATTCAAATTATCCAGGGACCCTACAACAAAAACGTACAAAACTCAGGGACTTGAGGGTAATTTACCCAAATATAAAACGAGGTCATATAATATATGAGTTATGGGCTCGTTAGAGCAACTGATTCTGATACCATATAAAAAATTTAATATCCTACCCAAAACTTTATGATAGTGAATAAGTAGATCGTCTTCATTAGTAAATAACTCATCCTAATCGTAACTTTCGATACAAGAAATTTTTCAAGTAGATATTTAACTTTTAAAATATATATTATTTACTCAGCTGTCAAAGCTAATCCTGACAAATATATTTTTTAGCATCTTCAGTTGTTATATTAAAGCATGTAATAGAGAGCCATGTATTAGACTATATTTTTCTTGCTGGTGTTCTATCTTGTAATCTACTCTATGAATTCGACATAATGTGAAGGGGCCGTCCAAGGAGTGGAGAAAGCCCTAATGATGATCATTCCCAGCCACGTTAGCCTGAGAGGAAGGCGACACCTCTTTGTGTTTGTGTGTGTGTCCGCCAAATGGGATCTCAACTGCTCCTTCCTTCCAACCAACAATTACCGGACAACAAGAAAGAGTCTCCTCTTCACTCTATCTGTTCCACCGCACGTGACCCATCATGATGACGATCATAAGAAAACCAAGTTCACCGTCTCGGCATCAACGGTTTACAGTATTAGGTATATTTTTTTTAAAGGAAAAGTCACTTTTAGTACTCTGTGGTTTTTACGAAAATTACTTTAATACCCTGTGGTTTAAAACCCATCAATCGGGTCATACCTCACCAATTTTCCATCACTTTGGTCACAAAATTACGATACTACCCCTCCCTCAATCAGAACCTAACCAAACCCAATTCAACCCGACCGAACCTACATCCAATTTAACTCAATGGGGCGTAAAAAATAGGATATGACTCGGATTGAGCTGAAATTTTACAAGAAGCATCCTAAAAATACACATGATTTAAAAACAAAATTTCAGGAATTTTAGACATCCGGAAGTATTTTTTTATTTTTCGATGCACTGAAACTTCGTAAAATTGTATAAAATAGAAAATGCGTCCAATTGAGTTGAAATTTGTCCCAAGGATGCATTTTGGTTTCTTAATTTATTAGAGATTCTTAAGGTTTCCTAGGACAAATTTCAACTCAATTGGATATATTTTCTATTTTATACAATTTTACAAAATTTCAGCGCTTTGAAAAATAAAAAAATACTTCTGGACGTCTAAAATTCCTGAAATTTTGTTTGTAAATCATGTGTATTTTTAGGATGCTTATTGTAAAATTTCAGCTCAATCCGAGTCATATCCTATTTTTTACGCCCTATTGAGTTAAATTGGATGTAGGTTCGATCGGGTTGAATTGGGTTTGGTTAGGTTCTGATTGAGGGAGGGGTAGTATCGTAATTTTGGGACCAAAGTGATGGAAAATTGGTGAGGTATGACCCGATTGATGGGTTTTAAAACACAGGGTACTAAAGTGATTTTCGCAGAAATTACAGGGTACTAAAAATGACTTTTCCCTTTTTTTAAAGGTAATTTTACACCATAAATCACATTTGCGATGATTTGAAATTCAGATTTTCTTAAAACTGAACGTTATTTTTGTAGTTAGGGTATTGACACAATACAATAAATAATACTAATTCTATATTTATGCTTTATGATGTTATGTTTAGGCTGAGGGGATTAAAGCCATTGTTTTTAAAAAAATGCGGTCGAACCACCAATCGTCCCTAAGAGTGTTCTATTTTTGGCTAAAAAATGCTATCTGGGCAAAATGCCCGAATTCCGATCAGATTAGACAGTTTGACCAGAAAATCTGGTTAAACTAGATGGTTCGCTCAAAAAATTTAACTAATTTATGATTTTATTTTTGATTCGAGACTACCCATTTTATGGATATTGTATTTGGAGTATTTTAAAAAAAATAGTATATTTATATGTTATTATTAGTTTATTACATAAATTGTTTAACTATATACTTATATATTTCAAAAAAATACAAAAAAATAGAAAGAAAAAACTAATCTAATCAACAATTGTGCCAAATCAGACTGACTGATCTAGAGGTCGGACCTAATTTGGGGTCGACGTCCGTGTCATTTTTGAGACCAATGTTCTGAGAACAATTGTGTTTATCTAAAGCTTAATGAAAGGTTCTAAGACATTTCTTAAAAAAAATCATAAAATCATGACGACGATTACGAGGCACATGCCTCGATCTCCTCACTTCCATGTGCCTCCCCTTCCATTTTTGGATTTACCCCTGTTATGATTGGTGGAATTCATGGTTTTACCCCAATTAAAGTCTTTCGTGTGTTTGATCTCATGGGACCCAATGTAGTATATTATAATTGATGATTCTTTTAGTTTTCCCAAAAACGCAAGTATGTAGCTTAAAAGTATAAGACTTTGTAAATATAGTAAAGATTTAGCTTTTTTTTAAAATTGTTTGCTTCTTAATGACATTGATTCTGGCACCCGTGAAATACTCCCAAAATTGTATGAATGAATCAATAACAATCCGAAACTATAAATTAATATGTATTTTTGTCCTCTATTATCTGACTACAAAAGTCTCTGTAACACAGCGGTAGTGTATTGGCCTCTTAAGCCAGCGGTCGTGGGTTCGAATCTCACCGGAGACATTTTCTTTTTCGATTTGCGTCGACCACTAACCTTCTAATCGATCACTTTAAAAAAGGCGTACTACTTTTGAGAAAATTGTGCTGGCCCAATGTTGTCAGGGCCTTAATGGAGGCAGTTCAGGCCCAAGTCGTTCCTCACTATAGTAATTCCTTGTAATTCCAGCTGTTATCCATATAAAATGTAATGTAACTAATCGAACTTATATACAGTTATTAATTAAGATTTAATTAGTGATATTGACATATCATTAATCTAAGTTATGACTATTCATAAATATAGTACCTTCTTATCTGACCAAAGATTTTAATTTCTTCTTCATAGAACATAAGACGGAAGAAATAGAGAAGATCTCGTTAGATATCAAGAACTTGTGCAAATTCTCCAAGGCTTCTAAGCTGGCCGTACAGCTGGTTCAGGCCGGTAGCGTCAAGCCGGAACCAGCTACAACTTGTTCGCCTTGCTTAAAGCTGCCATGTCAAAACCCGACGACGTCGTGTGATAATAATTTATGCCAATGTGTGGTCGGATTATTACGCATTGTCCTCATCGGCGCAAGATGCTTCTGAAGTTAGTGCATTTCGGTTTGGGTCGTTGGAGGTTATATGTCGAGTGTCTCTCCCACCTCGAATTGGATATCCTGGGGACAAAATATTTTGTCCCTAAATATGGACAAAGATCTCGGTCATTAGATTAGAATATACTAAAAAAGATCCTAATCTAATGGTTATTAATACTCACGGCATTTACGACTTTTGCCAAAACTTAAAAACTCCGAGCATTTAATATAGGGACCTTTATTATTCCTTTCTCTCTCCACTCCATTAATTATCCCTCAAAGTAATTAAGATTTTAAAAAATGTAACCACCCACTTTCTCTGCCATAATTACCTACTTTCTCTAATTAATCAAACGAAACCATCCATCTTCCTCTCTCTCTACTTAATTAAAAAACATTAACATATGACTTTGAATTAGTAACGTAGGACTATAAACCAGTAATGTCAGACTATAAACCACTAATGTCAAACTTTAAATCAGCAATGTCGAATTATAAACCAGTAATGTCGGACCATAAATCAGTAATGTCGGACCACAAACCAGTAATGTCGGAATACAAACCAGTAGTATCTGACCATAAACACTAATGTCGGACCACAAACCACTAATGTCGGACCACAAACCAGTAATGTCGGACCACAACCCACTAATATCGGACCACAAATCAGTAATGTCGGACTACAAACCAGTAATGTCGGACCACAAACCAGTAATGTCAGACCACAAACCAGTAATGTCGGACCACAAACTAGTAATGCCGGACGATAAATCAGTAATGTCGGACAATAAACCACTGATTTTTGATTTAATTGTATTTAGAACTAATAAGGGCTCAAAATAGGGTTTAGGGAAAAAATGTATTTAGTAGAGAAAGAATATACATAATTAATGGGATTGCATCAGATTAGGTGGGATGATTATGATTTAATCCTAATTAGGTGGGGTGTTTATTAATGGAGAGAGAAACTAGGTTAATTGACGATATTAACCTTGTCCCTAAATATGAACAAGATATTTTGTCCCAAGGGTATCCACTCCCCACCTCTCACCCACCTGTAACTCGTTTGTTCTTGAAGTGGTTTCAGAAACAGCAGAAGCTTCAGTTGGAAGTATGGACGAGTCGAGCAGTTGTTGCGAATTGACTTGTTTACAAACGATAGTTTATAAGATGAAGCTCTGGCTGAGAAACACCGGGTCGAATCTGATCCATTTGGGCTTGATGCTCTAATTCTAAGCAATGTAGAAAGACGAAAGGTCGAAATCGAATAAAAAAGCATCATCGAAAACGAGAACGGAAGAAGAAAAAGAAGGAAGAGACTACAAATTTCCTCGCGCCAAAAAAAGAAAAAGCTTTGACAAATTGTCTAGAAGATGCAGCAAAGCGATGCAAGAATTCCTGGTAAATGCCTTTTTCTACCCAAACTTACAACACTATGCCTTTAGGGCGCGTTTGGTTCGTAATTAGGAACCGAATTGGGAATTACAAGCTGTAAAAAATTTGCTAAACAATAGGCATGTTTGGATCGGAAATGGGTTTGAAGTGGAATTAGAGATTGAAGTACCATGTTCTTAATTTTTTTGGTAAAATTCTCTCAACAATTATTTATCGTTACTACATAAAGTTTTTTAAATTGCGTAAGACATGATAGTAAAATTCTCTCGACAACTATTTATCGTTACTATACTCGAATCCAGACCTGAGACATCGACTCGACGACTCATAATTTGTCAGTGAAAATAGTCCAACCAAATAGATGACATTGATCTTTACGGATTTTGATGGGATTAATCTTTTTAGGTACCAAACTGTAATCGACATTTTGGAAACCATCAGGAATCCCCGTACTTCGATCCGAGAACAGTAGGCTCGCCGGAACAGGGGAAGTCTGTTAAGAGGGGCAGCTCGACGTCACAGCTTTCGAGTGGCTCCAAGAGAAAAACTCAGAGAAAATCCATCATCAGGCGGGTCGTCGGTGAGCGTGGATGATCACGCCCATCAGTGGTTCGGTTGAATCTCGCCCATGTGATAGGAATGCAGTAGTTGTATGTCACAAGAACCTCCAACGGGTCACAAGTGAAATTAGTTCATTTGGGGGATGTCAGACATCCACTTGCATTCAAACATTTTCATCCGCTTGCTAGTTTGAATAGGCATTTAAACATAAAAGAGAAGCACTTGCACAATTTCCTACTCGACATTTTCCTTTGAACATCATATCATTGAACATTGTAAACATGTGAACATTAATTTCAACTGCGTACGATCAATTATTCCACCACCTCCGATTGGTGATTAAGCACAGGCAAAAACTACAAAATTAAAAGCAGCACAAAGACATCAACATCAGAGTCATCCTTATCAAGGAGTCTTCTTGTGAAGATCATCCTTCCCAACTCCACCAACCCGCCGCCTCCGCTCGTGGTCTTCCGAGTCGCTGTCGCTGCTGCTCGTATCGTCCTCCTTCCCAACTACGGTCTCCTTCAGCTTCTGTGCGTTCTCCTTCGTAGCATCCCACGCGCCTTGCACCGTCTCCTTTGCCTTCTCTCCCGCCCACTCCACGGTCTCCACCACCCTATTAGACTCATGCTTGGCCTTATCCGCAGCGGAATCCGCTGCGTCCTTCGCCTTCTCCTTGGTCTCATGCGCCGCATCCTTCACCTTCTCCTTGGCCTCATAAGCCTTCTCCTTGGTCTTGTACGCGCCTTCTTTGGCCTTCTCAGAAGCAGAGTGAGCCATTCCTTTCGCGCTCTCTTTAGTCTCGTGCACATATCCTTTGGCTTTATCCGTCGTCTCCCCAGCCCGCTCCTCCACCTTGTCCTTCATCGCACCGGCTCGTGCCTTGGCCTTCTCCGCCTTCTCTTCCGTCACATCAATCCCTTCCGACACCCTCTCCTTTGCTCGGTCTCTGTCGTGCTCCGGAGGGTAAGCTTTACCCTAAAAACACAAACAAACCCCACATGCATATTAAACCATCATAACACTTGATGCGTTCACGAGAACTCGAACACGAGTATTGACTTACCCCATCATATTTCGCGGCCGAGGTGAAGCAAACACGCGAGACCTTGCGCTTGAGAAGCACGGGAGGAGTTGCACGAGAGGGGAAAGCCCTAGAGAGCATGGACAAGGCATTTTTGGTCAAAGAAATGGAAGCCATTTTTTTTCGTCGGTTGAAGTTTTGTGGATTGTTGAGTTTGAGGAAGAACGTAGGGGTTCTGGGTTATAAATGACGCAGGGAGAAGGTGGTGGCAGTTTCTTGTGAGTGACACGAAGGTGGGTCTTTGCCACGTGGTGGTGGCATGTCTTGACCGCGTGGATGGGCGGTTCTTCGATCCTCTCCAGGACAACAGCGCATGTACTTCCCGATACATATAAATATTTCGGATTTAATCGTTACTAATGAATACTAAAAGATTAAAAAAACAATGTGATGAAGATAATAATGATATTAAATTAGTAGTTATCTTTAGTATTTTGATTATTGTTAAAAATTTTAGTTATAGTAAAATTACATGTATTAGGTTTCTTTTAGTTTTCTATAAATAGGACTTATCACTTATTATTTTAGATGGTTGATTGATTAATGAAAATTTAAGGTTATTCCTTATTCTTGTCTTCATTTCTAGTATCTTGTTAGATCGAGGATCGAGACTTTATCATGTTTTTCGGGTATTCGTAGAATCAACGGATTACCGATACCTATCTACGAGCTTCCACTGCATCAGTTGGTATCAGAGCCGCGTTCGTTCCTCGTGGTGTTCGATCGTCATGTTGTTCGAACCTTACTAATCGAAGTTTGTTTATAAAAAAAAAATTAAAAGAGAAAAATTTGTAGCCGCCAGTACACAATAGTCACCGTCCGCCTCGCTATAAGAGTCCAAAGAGAAATCTGCCGTGGACTGGATCAACATAAGCCCTCTTGTTGATGGTTGTCGGTTTGATTCTTTTCTTTTTCAATTCAAGGTTTTGGCAATTTATTGTATTTTGGTTACTGGGGCTAGGGGTGTGCAAATGGGATCGGGATTCCCGAAATCCCGAATTTTTTTCGGTATTTGGGATTTTGGGATCGGGATTTTTGGGATCGGGATCTTATTCGGCAGGAGTTTTTCGAAAATTTCGGGAGTTTCGGTATTCGGTAGTAATTCGGGATTTATCGGGATTTTACCGAAATATCAAAATACCGAAATACATAGTATTAAATTGTAATTTTCCATTTATTATATAAAAGTTATGCCTCTGATTCTCTCACCTTTTCCCATTTCCGCTTTCCTCTTCAACTCTTCTTCTCTTCCCAGACTCCACCTATAAGCCTCGACTTCGACATCGCTTATTTCAACCAGTTTCCTTCAGCCTTCACTTATTTCCACCTCCACGGATTCGCCCAACTCTGCCCATCTTGAGCTATCTCCTTAGCTTCGCCCCGGTGAGTTTCTGTTTAATCAACCCTAATTCTAAATGTGTAAAAAATAATTAGGGTTTTAATGTTATTTGTTTAATTAATTGACTTGAGCACAAGGAACTACTACCATCCATTGCTTGATGAGAGTGAGGAGGGCAGTGTGAAGGGATGGCTAACGAAAAGGCTTTGAAGCCTGAAGAAGAAAGCATTGATTGAGGTGGGTGAGATTTTTTTTATAAAATAATTTGGGAATTTCGGGAATTTCGGGATTATCCCGAAATTTCAATTCAGGATCGGGATTATCCCGAAATTTTTTCGGTACGGGATCGGGATGAATTTTTTTGGCTATTCGGTATTCGGGATATTCGGGATCGGGATTTCAGGATCGGGATATCCCGAACGCTCAGCCCTAACTGGGGCAGATCTTCTAAAAGGAAAGTACAGTTTGGTGGAAATTGCAGATTTTTTTCCTTTTGAGCTTAATTAAAGATGTTCGATTCAATGCTACATATTCCTACTTTGTGTGATCTTCCTGATTTTAATTGGGGAATTTCGAAAAAGGAATTTACTATATGGCTTGTCAATATGGAGATATACTTTGATATTCATAAGTTTGCAAATTTAGGTAAAATTAAATTTGTTGAACAATGGATGCCAATTGATCTTAGGCATTGGTGGTTTGCTATAAATCTTCGACGACAACAATGTGGCAAACAGAATATCTCTCAGTGGCGCAAAATGAAAGAGAAGATGATTTATATATTGCTTCCCCGATATGCTTACGAAGTGTTAAATACTATTGACGACAAGCACTATCGCTTTTGGGAACAATATGATCGTCAAAGTATCGAGGAGTTGCATGAGCTAGAAGTTACTTTGGTTGATCTAAAGACTGAGATGGCTGAGATTTCGAGGATTCAAGAGATTGCACCACTTGGAGATGTTGAAGAGGCTTTGGAAGATTTTGGTGATTTCAATGTTGACTTCGGTGATCCAATTTATGACTCTAATACTGACAAGGAGGACGAGATTCATATAGAAAATGGTGAACCAATTTATGACACCTACCCCAATGAGGAGAATGAAGTTGACATAGTTGTTGCTCGTGAAATGTTGAATGTGCCTTTAACCCAAGTTGCTCAAATTTATTGGGTTGAGGAGGTTGAGAACATTGATTTTCTCGGAGTGGACAAGTTTACATATGTCGAAGCCTCTCATTTGCTGAATATGTGGAATGCCCTCAAGGATGTCGAAAAGGTTGCACGAAGATGTGAGTTCATGATCTTTCATATGGAAACTAGTTGCAATTGCCTATGTTCGAGATATTTGTTATGCTGGAGTGGACGATATCAAGTGTCTCCACGTCGTTCGACGATGTTGAAGAATGCATGTATAAAGATCTCGAACTGGCCGACCACACCAAATTCGAGGACGAATTTCTCCAACCAGAGGAGAATGATGGAGATAATAATGATATTAAATTAGTAGTTATCTTTAATATTTTGATTATTGTTAAGAGTTTTAGTTATAGTAAAATTATATGTATTAGGTTTCTTTTAGTTTTCTATAAATAGGACTTATCGCTTATTATTTTAGATGGTTGATTGATTAATGAAAATTTAAGGTTATTCCTTATTCTTGTCTTCGTTTCGGGTATCTTGTTAGATCGAGGATCGAGGCTTTATCGTGTTTTCCGGGTATTCGTAGAATCAACGGATTACCGATACCTATCTACGAGCTTCCACTGCATCACAATGTGTTTACTTAATTTGTTTTTCTTTGTTTGATAGAGTGGAGATTTCTTTGAATGGTGGGAGCAAAAGAGTAATGCTGTGCTGAAAGTCTAACCATTATGTTTATACTTATTAGTCCACAGTTATTGACATTTTGTTTTTGGAAAACAGGTCAGATAAAGGAGTTGGACCACGACTACAAGTAGCGGATCATGTCAATCTAAAATATTTCAGAACTATGTAATTCAAGATAGTTAATTAATTAATTTGGTGGAACCGCTTAATTGAACTAATTGAATCTATATGCCTCCTTTACTTTCTTTAATTGGGGAACATTTTCCATTGGTATATGCTTCTCTTTTGATACCAATTATTTTCAATATTAAATTTTGTACTTCATTTTATTTTTACTAAAATTTATATACTTTTAGACCGCCTGCAGCGGCATCCCATCTTAGTCCGAGACGGGCGTGTGAGATGCACATGCCACAGGCGAAAATAATTATACTGGGGACGCCCGCCTATGGATGGTCATCTAGGGTTGGACGTCACACATGGACCTTTTATTTATTTTATTTCTTATTTTATTTCATACACTCGGCATAATATTATTTGTCCAAATTAGTTTTTAAAGATAAGGCTTGTCTTGGAAAAAACTTTAGAATTATCTGTAATTTATTAAAACATAAACTGTTTGCAATATTTGAATTTGCAATTTAGCATTTCACATTCTCTATGTAACTCCATTTATTTTTAATTATTTTTTTTATTCGACAAATTTATTTTTTTTATTTTCAAAATTAAATTTTTCACGCAAATTGAAAAATTTATATTTATATATGTTTATAAAAATTTACATGTTTACAAAATAATATTATATATAGATGAGACAGAAATTATAGTGAATTAGGTTAATGATGTGGATGAGAGAGATACTAATTGTTTATTGGTTGGGATGGGTTGGATTGTGGATATAAATAGGTAAAAGAATTTGAGTAAAGTTGATTGAGTTGATTTGGATGAGTAAAATATTAATTATCTAGTTCGGAGCGAGTGTAAATGAGTTTGTTTGTTACAAATATTCTTAATTTTGTGTTTAAAATGATAAGGCATGCATGCACCCACTCGAATAAGCTCATTTTTCATGGCCTTGGATCTTGTCCTATACCGGGCTATAAGACCGTGATGGATTTTTTCCAGGCCTTTAGACTAGGAAGGAAAAAAATTAGTAATTGATCTAATGGCCCGAATTAGCTAGGAGGTACTGGGGGCAACTTGGTCATTATGACCAAAACCAAAAATAAGGAAAAGATGTGCAGTTACAGAGAAATAGAAAGAGATAGCAGGAGAGATAGAGAGAGATAGAGAGAGAGGGAGAGAACAACGAAAGAGAGGCTCCTCTAAGTAGACGACAAGCCCAAAGTTTGAGGTTTGCCATTGTCGACCGCGAGTGAGATTAGGTTCCTTGAGCAGAAGACAAGCTAGGAGTTGGAGGTTCGCCGTCGTCAACCATATTCTAGGAGGTACAATTAGGGTTTAGGGCATACTATAGAGGCGGATAAAACTCCATGAGTAGAAGATCGAAGGTTCAAGGTGCAGGAGAGGTTCAACTGAGAGAGAGAGAGGGGAACACCAAAAAATCTGGTGAGAGGAGAGGAAGAAAGAAAGGGGAAATGAACACCCTGACAAAGGCAAGGGAAATTGCTAAAGGGTTCTTGAATCGGAGACCGATACGTTTTCTCTTCCCATCTCCGTATTCAACAAATCAAAACGAAGAAGAGTGGAACGACGTTTGGGAGGCGACATGGCTCTCTGATGAACTCAGCAGGAAGATGCGTGTCCCTGGGAGACTGACGTCAACTTCCCCCTTTCCAAACCGACGTACAAGAAGAAGAAGTTGAAGAAATGATCTATTTTGATGTATCAAGCTGCCTATTTTAGTGTCGCGGTTCAACATTTTAATGTGAACATTATATTAGTGGTGATGGGAAAAATTGGATGGGTTGTTAGCTTGTAGACATTGGATTAAAATTTGCATACGTACGAAAGGATTATTATGGCAGGTTGCAAATTAAAGGATTATTATAACTGATTACATTTGGGAACTGTTTAGTTTCGATAGTTTGTTGTTCTATTTTTGATGGTTTGCTATTTTGTTTTTCGATAGTTTGCTGTCCTTGGTTCGATTGATTGATGTTCTATTTTTTATGGTTTTGTTTTTTGATGGTTTGATGTGTTCTAATTGGGAGTTAGCAATTTTGATTAAAGACTGAAGCTTAATATGTTCTAATTACATATTTAATGGTGCTGCATAAAAATATTATATAACATCATTGCATAAACTCGTTGTAATAATCAGACAATCATTGAATCAGAGATATCATACCATGGAATCATACATACCATACTATTGAATCAGACATACAATGAGTTGCTATTCTTGTTTTGATAGTTTGCTATTTTTTGTTTCAATGGTTTGTTGTTATGGCTTCGATGGTTTGCTGTTCTATTTTCGATGGTATGCTGTTTTATTTTCGATAGTTTACTGTGCTTGTTTTGATAGTTTGCTATTCTGTATGCGATTGTTTGCTGTTATGGTTTTCAATGATTTATTGTTATGTAATTCAATGGTTTCTATAATACATTTTTTTAATTGGGAGTTTGCAATTTTGATTAAAGGCTGAGAGCTTAATATGTTCTAATTATAGTTTTAATGGTGCGCTTAAAACTATTGCATAAATATGTTGTAATAATCAGACAACCATTAAATCAGACACACCATACCATCGAATGAGAAATATAATACCATTTAATCATACATACTATACTATCGAATTAGACGTATGAAATTATTGAATCAGAGTACCAAACTATTTTGATCAATCAATTACATCCAATAATTTCAAACTATTGAATTAAATATTCTCAGATTGGGCTGGATTATTTAACTTGCTCATCTTTTTGTACACAAGGGCGAGCATTTTCCTTCTTCAATTTTTTACTTGGCCGACAAAATCTCTCTTTGTTGCACACAAATTTGACGTAGACTATGATCTTCTCGCTATTTACTATCCTTGTTGCTCTATGCATACAACGCACACCAAAACCTTTTTGGTGCGCATAAGAAGTGTAGACATCTTCCTGATCTTTAGGTGTTTGAAACTGCTTTTGTCTACTGATTTCTTCTCTCTCAAGTTGCTCCCAATTCTCAACTGTAAACCATTGAATCACACGTACAAAACTATTAAATTTCAACATATAAACTATTGAATGACAACGCAGCAAACCATTGTATCACAACAGTAAACTATTGAATCACAAGAGCAAACCATCAAAACAAAGAACAGCAAACCATTAAAACAAAGAAAAGCAAACCATAAAAAATAGAACCGCAAACCATTGAAACAAGAATGGCAAACCATAAAAAACAAAGGATAACAAACCATCGAAAATTGAACAACAAACCATTAAAACAGAACAGCAAACCATCGAAACAAAAAATAGCAAACCATCAAAACAAAGAAAAGTAAGCCATCGAAAGCATAACCACAAACCATCGAAAAATAAAATAGTAAACCATCAAAAATAGAATAGCAAACTATAACAGTAGACCATAATTGCTATAACATTTCAAAAAATCTGTAATGGATGAAATAGCTTCATCGATCCAATTTTCAGCTAACATAACCGTGGTCTTCGCCATTCCCGTCTCGCTCTCTATCGCCGTTGCTTTTTTCGACTCCCAAAATTGGCGATTTGGGAATTGAATGGATACATTTACTTGATTCAATTGGTCGCCAACTTTTGTAATCGTGCATGTCGCCATCTCCATAATTATGGTCTCCGCCGTTCCAGTCGAGCTCTCTATTGTCGTTGCTTTTTCTGACTCCCAAAACCGATGATTCAGGAATTGAATGGATTTGTCTACTAGATTCAATGGGTCATCAACTTCTATAACCGTGGATGTCACCATTGTCGTCTCCATAACCGTCGCCAATGTTGTTTCCATAATCGTCGTCTCCGTCGTTGCTTTTACCAACTCCGTTGTCGTCGCCATTTTTATCGTCATCCATGTTACCGTTTTGGCAGTTTTTTTGTCTAGGTTTTTTTGGGTATTAATTATTAGAGCTGAGAGACTTTCAAATTTGGAAGTTTTTTTTCAATGGTCATCAAATGACTATTGTGCCCCCGTGCCTCTAATGTCCAACATGGTACTGTACACGCTACTACTGTAACAAATCGAGACTCATTTTTCGTAGCAAAAGAAAATAGTATTTCGCAAAAATTTTGAATCAAAACCTATTACTATTTCTCGAATTAATTCGGTAGGTCCTTGTCATTGAATACGTATCCGATACAGCCTTTTACGACCAGGATTATTTGATTATATTGTAATTAAATTTATTATTAATGAATGATTTAAACTTACATAAAAAAACTTGCCTTTTTTATGTTTTGAGCTTTTAATACCTTTTCTATTGTAAATTAACTAAAATATTGAGCAATAATATTCCCAGTTTTATATAAAAAAAAGGATGGGTAAAATCTACATTTCAACTTCTTCTAGATTTACTAATTGAGATATTTAAAGCCTTTTATCATTATGAAGGTATCTTCTTTCCTTAATGATCTTTAAATTATATTACACTCAATGTTTTCTTGTGCGATTAACACATATTCACGTGTTAAATCTCTTACAATTTACGAACAAATTCATTAATAAATAATAAGTCTTACTTGTTGTAGCGTATTTCCACAGAACTGTTGTAACGAGGTAGTTTCGTCGGTTGGTTCACGATCACGAAGGTATCAGATACGTGAACGATTTTCACGAATGACTTTAATTCAAGAAATTTAAGACCCTCTGAGACTAATACGTAATTTTTCCCTTTTATAGGGAGAAGAGAGTGCTTGCATGGGTACTACATAGATGACATGTGAGTGTGTCGGACATGTGATATGCCACGCAGGCACCATTTGGCCCCCAAGGCCCATTTGGCCTATTGACTTACCTAATGGGTCCAAACTCAAAAAGGCCCAATAATAAGTATCTTAAGATTTTTAAATCCAACATTTCCTACTCACACGTTATTGATCATAATCAATATTGCAAAAATTTCATGCAACCATCAAAAATGGTCGACTAGCAAAAAAGGCAAGATCTATGATGGTTAATGCTCGAAACCCGGATTGTCTAGTTATCGATCTCTTTCCTCCTCGTTCAAAAATCGCCGATGTGTTTCCGTTTCCAATGAAATGAACTCGTGATTGGTCCTCTGTTTTCTGTAACCAACATAGTTCATTACTTTCTTTACCTCATCAGGCACCAAATTTAGTTCTTGCGTTTGGTGTTCGATCGAAATGAGACCAGTTTGCAAGAGGGACATTTTAATCTCACTTCCAGCATATGCCTCGAGGAGACTATTGGTAAATAATTTCTCCGGTGGAAATTTTTGCTTAACTTGGGGGAGAAACAATTTCCGGTGAAACAAAATAGTGTGTTTTAGAATACCAACATGATGGAATTGCACAGAAACAAAAATAAATATTGCCTTCTAAAAATAACAAAATTAAAGACTGGATCTTTAAGCCATGAATCAGAATACCAGCTAAGAAGAAAGAACCATGAAAGTTGTCCCTCGAAAGGCAAGACCAGCCCAAGCATCATCACAAGGCTCAGACCAATAAAAAACAGTCTTTAGAGTATTCCACGTGGGTCCCTGCAAAGATTTCCAAAATCCAGAAAGCCTAACCTCGATCTCTTAAATATTTACATTATCTTTTTCTGTTGGGTTAGAAGACCTTTGATGTAAAATATGTTACTATGAGAGCCAATTCTAAATTTCATTTGATTATAATTGGTCAAGTGTGGAGGGATTAGATTCTTCATAAGAAGATTTCGATTGAACTTTATTGGAACAACAAAAAAGATCATGCTCTCTTCAACAATTCATTTACTTGTCGTCAAAGCTCCTTCGTCTCCTGGTATGTGTGGGACAATTGTTTCTTCATATGCCAAGTTATTAAACTATTTTTGCAAGACTTTTTGGTGAAAACTAGGTACTAAATCGTTGTTTTCTATTGCTTGTCCCGGTCCAATATTAGTTTCTTACATGACAAGGAATTGAACTACTTGCATTCCTCAACAGGATCACTATCAGCAATATGAAAGCTTGGTCAAAGATCAGTACAAGACTAGATCAAGCAATTAAAGCAAAGGAAAAATCACATTTCCATGCAAGTACCTACTTGTACGAGGGAAAAAAGAGCTCACATTGGCATTGCCCTATTTATACAATCTAGTTAAAAGAGTTGCATGTTCTGTGGTTATTTTTGTTCAGCTTCTCATGTTGGTTGGACTTCTTAGAGCCGGATCCTGCTGGAGTAGCCACTCAGTCTTTTTGAGGTAATGCAACAGAGGCTCAGGCTCGTTCACGGCGCTGCAATTGTAAGGGCCAGGCCATTGCAAGCCAGTGAAGAACATCTCCCTTCTGCTTCCATCACCACCGGATACAAGTGGGACAACAGTATGCAATGCAGGACTCTCTACGTACATAAACGAGCTGGGGGCCGGAGGAGTTCCACGTTGATCGAAGAGACCATGCTTGTACGCCTGATGATCAGGAAAGTTGCTGGCTTTTGCAGCCGCATAGGGGGGACTCGGCCATCTGTTGGCTTCCCTGTACTGCCGAAGCCACTCGGAAGAAGTCAACAACGGGCGCGCCGGTTGGTATCCTTCTATGAAACCAGGGATGCCAATAGCATAATCTAGAGGCAACTGAGGGGTCCAGTTCGAGTAGCTATTTGCCGGTGGAGAACCGTAAAGGTGATTCATTCTGCTCGGGTTTCCGAAGCTATTCAAGACCGATGAAGTGGATCTGCTGCTGTCAAACCAAACGGCATTGTCAGGTAGATAAGGAGCAGAAGGTGCAGGTGCTGAATAGTTCGGTGCAGGAGTTGAACTAGTGGCCGGTTCAGTTTCGTTGATGGAAAGATCCATTAGAGGAGCGGAAACAACTTCTTCGATAGGTGCTAGGCTAGGCTCGCTAGAACGACTTCTGCTGTTTGCTCTATCATTTCCCATAATGTCTACATCAAGCACCCAAGCATTAAGTGAGGGTGGTCCTGCATTTACTGAAGGCCTCAAAGGCGGAGGGCTCAGGGGTACGGAGACTTCTGGTGGTGCATATGGTACTTGATCCCCAGCTAGAGAACCAGGCTGCTTGAACTGCCCGAAACGGAAGTCTGAAGGGGCAGAATGTGCCTGGTTTTCAGCCATTAACAGAGACGTGGCACGCCGTAAGCTTTCATCGGCTGGCAAACTCTGGCTGTCTGCATCTTTTCCAGGCACTTTCTTAGGGGTGATAGAGAATAAAACTGGTGCAGAGTTGTATCTGGCGAGAGGCTTAAAGAGAATGACTTCCTCCTCATCCGCTGAAACAGATTTGTCAGCTTCCTTCTCGTCATTACTGATCTGCATAAGGCATTCCTTCATTTCAGAAGAGGTCTCGGGGCCTTCGCTATTTGGAAGTTTTGCCTTCTCTATAACATGGAACTTCCGTGTGGATTTATCATAGGAGAACCATTTCCTGCTATAGTTTGACCTATCAGCTATCTGCATTGCTGCATCAACAATACGTTCAAGGCGCCACCGAGTACCAATTTTGAAGCTTTCTGCATATCCTCGTCTAGTTGAACATCCAAGCGAACTATGTGATGGTGATAATGGAGCGAAACCCTGCAGTTCAATGTCTTCCCAGAGGGCGACAATAGGTGACGACGCCTCGACTTCTGCTCCATTGATGTCGATCTGCACCAAAAGTTTTACAAGAGCACCAAAGAAGTACGACATAGCACTTTCAACTTTCTCATCAGACACAAAGACTTCTGATTTTGCCAGAGTACTTTCCAAGCACTCCACAAACACGAGTAAAGCCGGCAAAAGAGGGCACAGATCCAACGAACTAGCGTTCAGACATCTATCCGCAAGGCGACCCATGAAAACAAACACAGACGTGAGTGCCATACTTGTCAACGCCAGCCGCTCGTCGTGATTCTCTGCAATATATTTTGCTTCTATTCCCCCTGTTAGATACTCGATAACAAATATGAATATGCAGACAACTTGAAGGGTCCGGAATGGACCGTCTCGAGTTGAATCCATAAGCTGGTAGGACTGCAATTCCCAATTTAACTTCAGTTCATCTAGTGACAGTAATGCATCCAGTTCTGTGATCATCGCTGCAAAAGTACCCAAGAAATCTTCCAAACTGCCCAAGAAACAATGTCGCAGGAGAAAATCAGACACAGCAAATCGGTTTAAGCAGAATAAGGTAATATTTTGAGAATGGAAGTACCTGGATGGCAAGAAGAAGAAACTTATTGTTCGGACGATAAGAGGCCATAATCCGGAGTTGCTTGAGCTTTCATGATCAACTTCTACTGACTTCAAGCTAGTCAGATCAGCTGTTGGTTTGGTCCTTTCGAATGGTTTTAAGAAATCGAAGCAAGCATCACTAGGGAACGAACGGCTTTGCGAATACCTGTTCTGCAAATTCACGAAAAGATTCATTTAGATTCGTTATGTCAACAGAGGGGAAGAGACATTGTGTCTTACTCTTTCGAAGAGTAGAATGAGGTTGTTCCATGCATCCGGGAATGGTTCTTTCACCGCCAGGCTTCGAATGCAGTGGTATAAAGCCAAGCAGTCGTCGCCCACATACGTCGCCAAAACTGCCAACTACAAACAGATTAAGTTGGTTATGGTCCAAACCAAATGAAAGCTCGCTGAAGATTATCCGAAGAAGAAGGTGAAAAAGAAGACTACCTGATTTTGTGGATTTCCACTGTCCGGCCAAACACGAATTGCTTCTAAATAATAGGCAACTGCTGCAGACCAATTCCGGTTCTCCAACATGGTCTTCTCACATTGTTCTTTGTATCTAGCAAGATCGCCAAGACATACAAGAAACCGATGCCATAGAAATTTAAGCGTCTGAGAATTTTCTGGTTTGGTGGAATCTGGAAAGCCATAATGTGTTTTGATCTTAAC
Organism: Hypericum perforatum; assembly: GCA_012979155.1. Lineage (NCBI taxonomy): Eukaryota > Viridiplantae > Streptophyta > Magnoliopsida > Malpighiales > Hypericaceae > Hypericum > Hypericum perforatum. Next base: position 27,950 of record SOPF01026190.1, read on the forward strand.
AACTAGGTTTTTGTAAACATCTGTTGCCTCGGAGAGAAACGACTTAAATCCTTCTACATAGTTGCAATCATCTGTGGTCTCTTCGCAACCGGGAATTCTCTTCATTCTTTTGCGGAATTCATCTATGTGTCTGTAGTGAAGTTTCCATAACAAGTACTCGACATCTTGAACCTCTTCAAGTTCGAGATCCATGAGGATGATTTGCTCATAACTAGAACATACTTTTCGGTATAATTCTTGAATATCAGAGTGCAACAGACCTTTTGTGTGAATCCATGTCCAGAGCTGTTTCTCTGACTTCGAAACCTGAGAAGTCACGAATTCGGTATTCAATCTGTTAAACCTGGAATGTGGTTTTTTTTTTTTTTTTTTGCGTAAAGTAAGTCAATTCAACTGGAGAAATGAAGTCAGCTGAATTAACTGACCTCAACAAGAACGCCTGGTTTTCCTTTCTGGTCCTTACTAAAAACAACAGAATTGGAATCCATGTTTTGTCGAACTACTAGAACCTGAAATCAGCAACCATAAAATCAAATATTTGTACACCACAGAGCAATTGAATCTCAAAAGGAGTTCCCAAGTTTGAGCTAAATTGAACTCTGAGAGCCCACATCGGATTTTTACTTTTCCTGTTCATCTTTAGCAAGAAGCAATCAATTACTTTCCCAGGCACTAAAAAATGAAAATTTTGAGGACCGGACCGAAATCCTACACCATTAAATCAGTACATAAAATCCGAGGCAGCCCATATCAGATTAAGCAAATTGGGAAGCACAAGCACCGAAGGATTCAATCTTTACCACGGAAATAAAGTGAAACTAACAAACAGAAAGAAAGATCACTTCTTTCTAACAAAAGGGTACCTGAGAATTGGACTTAGATCAATAGAGATTAGATCAACAACCGAGCTCTGCAGAAGTTGGATAGTGTCAGAGAGAAACTGAAGAAATGATATGTGATAATGAATATTATGGGTTAATCCAGGTGTCAACAATTCTCAAAGATATGATCCAAAATTATATTAATCGATTCAGTAAATATTTTATCGATATCTATTATAAGCAGAGAAAAGTGGCCGATGGACGTCCCTTTCTTCATTAATTTCTTTCCGTGTCTTTTCCATATTATAACGAGTACAAAAGTCAAGCTTTATCAAACAAAGGATAATGTGTTGCTTCGCCACTTGTCCGCCCGCCGAGTGGAAGGATGGACGATATTTGAGGATTTTTTATGCTTCTTCTTCTCGGGATATTATTGAACCAATTAAAATATAAACCAAATAAAATTTGATAGATAAATAATATCTATCACAAAATATTTAACAATTTTTTCACTTCAAAAAATATGTAGAATTTATGTTTTAAATATATCAAAACTGAACAATTATTTTACAGGTCAACATATTGTAATTTGGAGTTTAGAGATGGACTACTCGTTGCGGCGTGATCACTAGAACATTTCCGGGCATTTCTTTTCGGTCGAAAATTACAGTTTTATTATTAATTTTTTTAATTATCATCTTATATATGCCTCCACTAAAATTTACTTTTGTTCAAAATTTTATTTATAAATAACATATTATAAAATAGTGTCTCATCTTTCAGTATAGAACATATTTATTGTTTGGATTATGCAACTTTTCTATTTGGATTGCAAAACTATATTATTTAAGAAATAAGAAATTGAGAAAAGAATAAACTTTTGTTAACAAAAGTGACCGATCATAGTATTCATCATCATCAGCTACTTTGACTACATGGGTTGAAGAGGATCCCTTGCAATCCAAGCCGAATCGATCTCTTTTGTCCTTAAATATAAAACTCTCTCTTTTGTCCATAAATAAAACTATCTTAACTAAGATGCCAACGCCACGAAGAAAAGCCAAGTTGTACTGCTTATGATATGATTTTTTTTGTTCCATGAAGATTAATTGGATCACCGCACCAGTCACTACACCAACTGTACATCTCTCACTGGTTTTACTGTCCGTGTCAATCTAATTGATCTTTTTATGTTGTTATATTCAGGATAGTAGCAAATTTGTATATTTGGAAACTTGATCAAATTGTAGGTCTAATTGATCGGGGTGAGTTTTTTTTTTTTACAATCGAAGTTAACAAGTGTTATGGCAAATCGAATATCTGGTTTTTAGCACTAGGTTTTTGTTATATCATCCACAACATTGAGTTCTAATTAAAGATTCTCCAGTCTATCTCTCACGTTTACGTCAGCTCGAGAGTTCTAATTTTAATTTTTCCTCACAATAGTGACTATGCTACATTGACTCTACATCAGCTCCACCTTAAGTTCATTTTTTTAAATATAACTACTGTATTATATTCGGATATGATTTCAATCGAGTTGATAAGTGTTAAAATAATTCTGAACCAACCAAAATAAGAATTTTTTAAAATAAAAAATTATTTATAAATAATTTGAATTACAAATACGTGACATTACAAATTAAATAAAATTTAAGATTTAAAATACGTAAATTTTAGATTTTGTGTTAGGGTTTAAGGTTAGGAGTTAAGGTTTACGGTTAGGGTTAGATATCAGAGTTTATATTAAGCCACCTTATTCCAACCAAAATTATATTATTCTAACCAAAATTATATTATTCCAACCAAATTTATATATATATATATATATATATATGTGCGTGTGTATGTAATTTTTTTTAATTACACAATTACATGAAATTACATAATTTTTCTCAAATTACATAATTTAAATAACATAGATTAGATTATTGTATATAATTACTTTCATACAATTATAAAAAAATATATAGTTCGAACTTAATAGTACAAAATAGTAAAACTAAATTTTTCTAAAAAATGTCAAAAAATATATTTCTAGAAAAATTAAAAATGTCTAGAATACGAGCATGAATGAAATGGAGCAATTTTTCAACAATAAATTGTATATTTTTTTATATTTGCCCAAAAAAATAAATTGTTATTTAATATTTGTGGTTTACATATTAAATACATTTATTAAGAATAACTTAGTCAATAAATTAGTGGGACAAAGCAGTAAAATTCTCTCCCTTAACCACACAACCCTAGGTTCGATTCTTCCTCAACGAGTGTCAGGAGTGGGCTGGCTCCCATTAGAGACTCGCATCCCCTGTGGATGGTCGACTCGTTAGATGTCTGAATTAGGTGTCCCATTGGTGTTATAACCAATTTAACTAGGTAATTTCTTCAATTGATGGCTCAACAATACAAGCATCATTTCTAAAAGGAAAAAGTCACTTTTAGTACCCTGTGGTTTGCCCAAAAATCACTTCAGTACCCTATGGTTTAAAACCCATTAATCGAGTCATACCTCACCAATTTTCCATCACTTTGATCCCAAAATTACGATACTACCCCTCCCTCAATCAGAACCTAACCAAACCTAACTCAACTTGACCGAACCCACATCCAATTCAACCCAATAGGGCGTAGAAAATAGGATATGACTCGGATTGAGCTAAAATTTTACAAGAAGCATCCTAAAAATACACATGATTTACGAAATAAGTTTCAGGAATTTTAGAGGTACAGAAGTATTTTTTTATTTTTTGAAGTGCTAAAACTTTGTAAAATCGTATAAAATAAAAAATATATCCAATTGAGTTGAAACTTGTCCCAGGAAATCTTAAGAATCTCTAATAAATTTAGGAAGCAAAATGCATCACTGGGACAAGTATTAACTCAATTAGATGTATTTTCTATTTTATACAATTTTACAAAGTTTCAGCACTTCGAAAAATAAAAAAAATACTTTCGGTCCTCTAAAATTCTTGAACTTTTTTCTATAAATCATGTGTATTTTTAAGATACTTCTTGTAAAATTTCATATCCTATTTTCTACGCCCTATTAGGTTGAATTGGATGTAGGTTCGGTTGGGTTGAGTTAGGTTTGGTTAGGTTCTGATTGAGGGAGGGGTAGTATCGTAATTTTGGGACCAAAGTGATAGAAAATTGGTGAGGTATGACCCAATTGATGAGTTTTAAACCATAGGGTACTTAAGTGATTTTTGGGCAAACCACAGGGTACTAAAAGTGACTTTTTCCCTTCTAAAAAAATTGGGAAATTGGTCCAAAAAGAAAATACATGTCGAGAAGAGATTTAAAGATGGATGAACAGTTATACAAGGATGCCAGTGTTGGTGGTTGAGATTCATCGAGAAAAGTACACATGAGTATCATGTGATTTTACCGATTATTATTTGGGTATCTTGTAGTTTTAAAATTGTAAAAAAAGTTTAACTTATTTTAATTTTTATCTCCGACAGGTCTCAAACTTCGGTCCAATTTATTTTTTGGAACGATGTCATTCAAAATTTGCTGTCAAATGCCACATGCTTCTATTCATACAGTGTTAAAGCCACACGAATTAAGTGATAGTATTTAAAAATATCCCAAATTTTGTTTATAATATTTCAAAAACTTCTCTTTTATATAATATTTACTCTCTTTCCTCTCATATATCAACCATCCATCTCCCTTCCGGTGGAAAACTATCACTCTTCTTGCTCTTTCTGTTGTTTGCCTTCTCTCCCGTTGCTCTCCCTCTCAACTTTAATGCTTTTCATCAACTCTCCCTACCCTTGACTTTTTCAATTTTTTCATTCTCTTTGCGCATAAGCAGTTAAGCACGATCCTAATTTTGTTCCTTCTTCAATTGCGGTCTGCCGTCATTTGCTACATTATATCATAATCTCTGTATCATCGATTGCTAAGATCAAGCTTATGTATGAAGAACCAGAAGAGACACTTTGGGATCCTGGAGATTAAGCTGCAGGGACTTGAACGTTGTAGCAGCAGTATTTGTGGAATATGATTGTAATTCTACTACAACAAACAAGGACTAAATTGATAGGATCCAAGAACCACTGAACTATACTGAACTTTACCACACGCAGGGAATTAAAGAAGTGAAGCTGGCAGCTCTCCGTTGTAGGTTGACTGAAAATATAAATAGAAATCTTTGAAAATAATAAGAGAGAAATAATTCAACTTTTGTAACTACCTTGACGGTTACTTTGAGCTAAGCTCCTTTAATGGCATTTTCTACATTTCCTCACTATTTCTAGTGCTTATTCCTTCAATAAGTCTCTCTTTAGTCTTCTGTTATGTTATCAGAGCTTTAGACAAAGTTCGCCTAAAGATCATCCTAGATTCTTTAGCAAATCGAATGTTTTGTGAGGTTTTAATGGCGAGCACACCTTCATGAGGAGGAGATCGGAACTATGGAGCTCCAGAAGCACGTTATAACGGTAACACTCGAGAAAACTCACTTTATTATCTTCATCCAAGTGAGAACCCAGCATCGGTCTTAGTTATGCCATTGTTGAATAACTCTAACTACCATAGTTGGAGCAAGGCTATGCAAAAGGGCTTTTAGGTCTAAGAAAAAGTGGACTCTAGTGAACGGATCAGTTAAACCTCCTAATATAGATGATGGCAAGTATTTAGAGTGGGAAGGTTGTAACAGCATGCTGATTTCTTGGATTATGTCGTCTGTGGAGCCTTCTATTGCTCAAAGCATTAATGGATTAGAGATGGTTATGGAGGTTTGGAATGACTTAAAAGAACGATTTGGTAGTGGAGACTCTATTCAAGTTGCTCGACTACAAATGCAACTCTGTTTATTAAAACAATGAGCTTTATCTGTGAACGATTATTTCATTCTCTTCTGAAATTTGTGGGATCAGTTTGTGCAATATAGACCTGTGGAGTTGTGCAAGTGCATCGAGAAAGAGAAAGGTTCTTCTGATTGTACTTCTGTGGTATCAGCTTGTCTGGCTTTACAACATGATCAAGTGATAAAGTTCTTGATTGGTTTGAATGAGAATTTTGACAATGTGATATCACAGATCATGATGATGGATCCACTTCCTACAATGAATAGAATTTTGTACTTAACACTGCAGTATGAACAATAGTTGTTGGAGAGTGGACAGCATGAGTCAGGAGCTCATGTGAATGCAACCAATCTGAAGTCTATGGATACCAGAAAGGATTTTGCAGGAATGGCTGTAGCTGCAGCATCTGGAGGACATAATTCTGGTAATTTTTGATGTAATTGGAATGACAAGAAGCTGATTTGTACATATTGTGGAAAAGAAGGTCACATAATTGACAAGTGCTATAGGAAACATGGTTTTTCTCCCAATTTCAAGTTCACTAGAGGTTCATAATGCAACAATTGAGACTCGTTTGCTGGCTCTGCACAGTCTTCAGAGACTGATTCTTCTTCAATCAAATCTATAGACCATGTGTCTGTACATACTGATTAGCAGAGCTTGCACAACCTCGGTATCTCTACTGATCAGCTTCGTGGTCTTATCGCTTTGATTCAACAAACATCAAGCATGCCTAAGAATTTAGCTCTTAGTTGCACCACTAGCTCCACCCAAATCACACTTTCATCTTAGGTTCCTAGTAATTCAACTAATAACTTTACAGGTCAGCCTCTTCTCTACTCTCCTCATGTTTGTTCTAGTCTTTTAACCGCTAATAGTTGGATCCTTGATTCCGGGGCCTCAGATCATATAGCTTGCTTTAGGACATACTTTGTAGATTATCAACTATTACTGGTATAACAATTTTGCTTCCTAATTCTCAACAAGCCATTGCCACTCACATAGGGACTGTTAAGTTGTCTTCCAATCTTTTCCTCTTTCGAGTCCTATTAGTTCCCTTATTCACATTCAATATTTTGTCTATAAGTTAACTGGTCTCTTATTTTCCTTTCCAGATCAGTTTTAAGCATAATCTTTGTATCATTTAGAACATTATATATGAGACGGAGATTGGTAGTGCTGTAAAATGTCAAGGCCTATATATCCTAAACCCTACTAAACTTACCTCACCAATATTACCCTCACCACCATATACTGTAGCCACTTATAGTCCTTCTTCCATTGACCTCTGGCACTGCTGTCTAGGTCACATTCCATCTGCTCGGCTCCAACAACTTTGCCAGATTGACTCTAGCATTCATCATACTAGTGAAGCTCCTTGTGATGTTTGTCATTTCTCCAAATATAAACGATTGCTGTTTCCTGTCAGTACTTCATGTTCTTCTGATTGCTTTGAGCTTGTCCATATGGATATTTGGGGGAAGTTTCACAAACCTTCACATGCTGGATATATGTACTTTCTGACTGTTATGGATGACCATTCTCGTTATGTTTGGGTGTGTGATAAATCTGTTGTTGTGGCTTGGTTGCACAATTTGTTCAATTTGTTAAGAGATAATTTGCAAAGTCTGTCAAGCACATTCATACTGACCAAGGCAAAGAGTTTCAAATGGTTGATTTCTATCGTGATAATAAGATCATCCACGAGCAAAGCTGTGTTTATTCCCCACAACAAAATGCCTGTATTGAACGAAAACATCAAGACCTCCTTTGTATTGCTCAAGCTCTATTGATGCAATCTAGACTTCCATTGAGCTTCTAGAGTGATGTTGTTGTACATGCTGCCTATCTTTTTAATCATCTACCAACTACCACTCTTAATCATCAAACTCCCTTTCACATTCTCCATGATCAACCTCCTTTATATCAATATCTGCGCGTGTTTGATTGTCTATGCTTTGCTATAACCATCTCTGTTCATCGTCATAAATTCTCCCCTCGGGCTCACAAGTTTGTCTTTATTGGGATACCTGATGGGATTAAAGGTTATTGGCTTTATAATTTAGATACACATAAGATCATCATCTCTCGAGACATGGTTTTCTATGAAGATGTGTTCCTACTTGCTTCTTCTTCACCTTCAACAGATGATTATCATCAGCTATTTCCTCCCACTTTGCCTCCATAAGTACATCCCACATCCTTGATCAGTCCGCTGTCGCCAGTTCCATCTGTTCCAATCTCAACCTCGGAGTCCCCTACCTTCTCTTTTGTAGAGCCCCCTATTTACCCTACACCCTCCCCTACCTCCCCTTCTCCTATCCTATCTTCTCCTGTTCGATGATTCACTCGCATTAAAATACTACCCTCTTACCTTACTGACTATTCACATGACCTTCCACAACACTCAGCTAATCTCCTGCGCCGTCCTTCAGGTCAGTCCTCTTCTCTTCTTTATCCCTTACAACATTCCTTTACTTTAGCTCATCTTAGTCTGTCGCATAGAGCTTTTAGTTTGTTAGTTACCCAATATTCTGAACCTGAAACTTATGAAGCGGCTGTGCTTGATTAATGTTAGGTTGATGTGATGAACCTCGAGCTCCAGGCCTTCGATCAGAACCACACTTGGTCATTGGTTTCCTTACTTCCTAGCAAACGTACCATTGGGAGCAAATGGGTATTCAAAATAAAATACCAGACTAATGGCAGTGTTGAACGCTTTAAGGTGCATCTTGTTACGAAAGGCTACACCCAATCACTCGGTATCAACTACTTTGAGACCTTTAGTCCGATTGCCAAGATGACCACTATTCACTCTTTATTGGCGCTTGGTGTTCAGCGGGGTTAGCATTTGCAATAGCTAGATGTTAATAATGCCTTTCTCCATAACGATCTAGATGAGGAAGTATTTATGGTTATTCCACAGGGCCTGCACGTATCACTAGAAAATCAAGGGAAAGTGTGCAAGTTACAGAAGTCGTTGTTTGGCCTTAAGTAGGCCAGTCGCTAGTGGTTCGCAAAATTGACTTTGATCGTGCACGTTTTTGGATACCAGCAGCCTTCTCATGACCATTTGTTGTTCACGCTCTAGTCTTCTTCAGACTTCACTGTCCCTTTGGTTTACATTGATGATATTATTATTGCAGGGAGTTCTATGTTGTCTATCTCAGCCACCAAACAACATTTAGAACACACATTGAAGTTGAAGGACTTGGGGATCTCAAATATTTCCTTGGACTGGAGGTGGCTCGCAACTCACATGGACTACATATTTCGCAGAAGAAATATGCATTAGAAATTCTCAAAGATGCTGGTTTCCTTAACTGCAAACCTTGTCGATCTCCGATTGATGTTAATACTAAGTTATCTTCTCTTTGTGATGATTTAGGTGTTTTGTTAGATGATCTGGGTTATAATTCTCAAGGGAACTCAGTCTCTAAAGTCACAGTTGACGGTCAGGCTGTTGTTAAAGATTCAGTCCATTATCGTCGATTGGTGGGGAAGCTTCTTTATTTGACAGCTACTCGACCAGACATCAACTTTGTTGTACAACAACTCAGCCAATTCCTCAGTAATCCTCGCGACAAACATCTCTTGGTAGCATATCAAGTTCTCAAGTACATCAAGTCCTCTCTTGATCTTGGTTTATATTACTCCACATGAGGTGATTGTCAATTAAAAGCATATTTAGACAATAATTATGCCAATTGTGAGGATACACGACGATCTATCATGGGGTATTGTGTTTATCTTGGAAATTCTCTAATCTTTTGGCGCGCTAAGAAACAAGACATGGTATCTTGCTCCTCCTCTGAAGCAGAATATTATGCCTTATCCCAAACCACTAGAGAAATTCAATGGTTGAGATATATTCTTGCTGATATGGGTTTAAGCTATCTTCCTCCTGTTTTAATCTATTGTGACAACAAATTGGCTATACACATCGCTGAGAACCCTGTCTTTCATGAACGAACAAAGCACTTGGAGATTGACTACCATCTAGTTCGTGAAAAAGTGCAGCTCGGGTTGGTGAAGTTGTTTCATATGCGCACACAATACCAATTAGCTGATTTGTTTACCAAGGCTCTTACCATTCAATGTTTTGAGTTTCTCACGAGTAAGTTGGGACTTCTAGACATCCACAGTCCAACTTATGAGGGGGTATCGTCGATTACTAAGATCAAGCTTATGCACGAAGAACCAGAAGACATACTTTGGGAACCTGGAGATGAAGTTGCAGGGACTTGAACATTGTAGCAGCAGTATTCGTGGAATATGATTGTAACTCTACTACAACAGACAAGGTAAATTGACAGGATCCAAGAATCACTGAACTATACTGAACTTTACCACACGCGGGGAATTAAAGAAGTGAAGCTGGCAGCTCTCCGTTGTAGGTTGACTGAAAATATAAATAGGAATCTTTGTAAATAATAAGAGAGAAATAATTCAACTTTTATAACTACCTTGACGGTTACTTTGAGCTAAGCTCCTTTAATGGCGTTTTCTACATTTTCTCACCATTTCTAGTGCTTATTCCTTGAATAAGTCTCTCTTTAGTCTTCTGTTACTCTGTCGACCCTTTTCATTTTCTTATTGCCTTTATCCATAAATGCGACACAATATCCGCATCTTTTTTCTTTCGATTTCTGTAACTCGAATGCTCGAGAAGAACCCGTAGCTCTTTGTGAAATGGTGCTCATGGTTTCGAGCTTCTGTAGGAAATAAGAATGACAACTTGCACCTCTTTGCAAACCCTAATTGTACCGTATGCTGGTATGTAAAGATAATAGAAACCATGACCTACTTGAGAATCCTAATTTTACTAGATTTGGTACTTAGAGAGGATAAAAAACCTAAGAGAGTTGGGGGTTAGGCTTGGGAGCTTGGGATTAGGACTTGTGGAGGTTTCAATTGATAGAGTGTTCATGATGGAACCAACCTTTACTTTGGGAGAAAGGGATATTAGTGGGTGGAAGGAGAGTATTTTTAAGGTTATAATTTTTAGTATTATATAAGATTTTTTTGAAATATATTAAGAAATTTTGGTACTAAAATAGACATTTTACCATAAGCAACATCCCATTATATTACAAAGCAAATTACAGCCCACTTCGGACTTTGAACAATGTCGTTGCATAAAAATAAATTGGATCGGAACTCGAGACTGATAAGTAATCAAAATTAAAATAAATTAGATCTACTTTGTAATTTTGAAATTGTAATATATTCAAGTAATAATTGATGAAAACACAAAATACCTATATATATAATTTTCCTGATTTTATACCCAAGACAAAAGTCAATACTAGCGACTTTGACATGTAACAACCCATCACCAAAAACATATAATTGTAACGCAGCAACCAAAATAATTTGGCCGAGAGCATTTTGTAGTGGCACTATTCTTGGTCGTGCAAGTGGTGGGGCGATGGCTCGTTGAGAAGTCGCAACTCATATCAGATTGTTTTGTTAGCGTTTGTTGTGATTACAGTATTATTAAATATTTAAAAAATGTTTTAGATATTAATGTTTCAAAAAAAAATCTTGAATACGAGAAAATACGTTTTGCAAAAACGTTTGCCGTGTTTAATAAAGGTGAAAACAAGTTTTCGTAACAACTATTACAGGTCGTTTTTTAATGACAGAAATACGTTGAAAAGTCTAAACAATTTAAGTCAAACCAGGAAATGGTGGAATGGCGTTTTCTCTGTTGCCAACGGCGCCCACATTTAGTATCATATATGGTAGCGACTCATCACCTGGAGCCTATTAATTTTGAGTGTTGCCACTTCGTTTATTAATTAATAGAAAGTCAATGTTCCCCACAATTTGTCAATAAAATGAACTGTTAATTAGTAATATGGTGTACTTTTTCTTGGAAAAACAAAACTAATGTACTTTTAATCGTAGATCTTAAATGTAAAATTTTAAGATTAGGTAGCAATAAACTAATTTTTTTAAGTTCGAAAATAGATATGATAATTTAATGTTTTCCTATACAATAATACTTGATGCACATAAGAAAATTCAAGATTTCTAATTCAATGCGAGATCAACTAGCTGGTAAAATTTTATCTTAGCTTATATAAAAAATCTCAGATTTTGAGTTTCTATTATGCAAAAGCATTTACATTATAACTTGGATGAAAAATTTATGATCTAATCTAAATTATTAAAATTTAATTAATCTGTTTAATGAATAAATATTTTGTAATTTCGTAACAATATTGTCAAGGTCTTGGATGGGGCCGGGCTCAGTGGGCAGGGCAAATTGGAGAAGCTTCAACTTAAGTGTCGTGCACGTATTGTCTCGCAACAGATGATTTCTGGACCCCACTCGACTTCATCATCTTAAACGTGGAACCATATCTCGGTCGGTACTATCAAGTCAATGTGAACAATTATAATTTCACCCAATCTAAATTTTGGTATTTCTTTTGATATAAAAAAGTTTATATTTAATTCAAAATTACTATAGCAAAGTGTTTTTATCGTAGTAAAATCATATTTAATTCAACATCATTATTCATCAATATTATCACTACATAGTATTTTTATTATAGCAAAGCAAAATTTATTGTAGCAAAGTCAATATTTTGCATCATTTACGCTATCACCGTCATGGCTAGATTATAATTCATTTGCATATGATGAGAGTTTGATTTCTTTGTGTATGTTATAGGCAATTAGTCTGCTGGTTAATATAAGAACATTCATCCACATCTAGACATGGATAAACTATATTGTACTAATGCATAATGTTCTTCTTCTGCCAGTAAATTTGATGAGCTTAATAGAGCACAAAGTAGAATTAATAAATAATAATTGAAGATTTTAAAGGTTCAACTACTACATCAGTCTAAGCACATTCCTCTAACCACCACCACGTATAATATCACATATTATTACTGAGACTACGAACATACCTGATTTAATGCATTTGTCATCCAAAATCCCAAATTTATCCACATATACATATTTTATTTTAGACAACCATTTGATTGTGAATATATCATATAGTGGTTTATCACATGGTAAAACTACTATGACACGTCATTGAATATCCTAATGCTCAGAGTCATTGAAAGTTTTAACCTCTTCAAACCCAAATATACTCTATAGCATATCGAAAAATTCTTCAGCTTTCCATTATTTTGCACTAGGTTTTACCTTCAATGGGTATGTGTTTGGCGTTACGAATATCAACCATGTGCAAAATTCCAGAACTAATCATCTTGTTTGCAGTTTCAAAGTTAAATAGTGGAACTCGTTTAAAGAAGCCGAAAAACTCTCCCCGAATATTGTCTCAAAATTGGCTCCAAAAGACAAAGCATGCCCTAAAAGATATTGTATGGCTTCTGATAGTCAATCCCAATTCCTAGACCAAAAAGCCAAGAATTCAGCCTTCTTAGCCCAAGCCACTATTGAGGACTATTTCCATATCTTGAGCAAAATAACTTAAGTCAAGTCTGAATCGTATAAATCAATAATAGCGACTGAGGATGACGATTCAACTATGTCCTTAGATAATATTGAAGACAATGTTTTTGAATTACTATAATTTAAAAATAATTTCAACAACAATGTGTGTGTGAGAGTATCGTGTGTGTGTGTACGAGAGTGTACAACTTATAAGTTTGGTTTTTTTGATAATCCAGTTATATAATATATATATATATAAAAGCTTATTAGGTTACCAACATTTCGCAACTTTCGAAAAAAAGTTACCTAGAATTATTTAAATATCCCCTTAAAAAAAATTATTTAAATATCACAGTATACCAGACTTGACCCATTCCAGATACCAAACTTGGCCCGCTCCTTTTATTTTAAACTTGGCCCATTGTACTTATCGAGGTAGTCTTATAAACATGACTCTTGTACCGGCGATTGTCATTGGCGTGGTATAAAATTTACCCTTAAAATTAATAGTTAAAATGTTCGATAACTTCAGAGATCCATCGGTAAACATGGATCAGCCTCTTGACTTAACGGAAAAATAAGAGATTAAAGCTCATGTTACATCCGCCACCAGTTATTCTAACTACAATACATTAATTAACTGCAATAACAAACAAAAATTAAATTAAGCATGAACCATTGATAGTGCTACAACATGAAACTCTACAGTAATTTATGGGTTGTCCGTTCATACCAAATGATAACATAATTGGAGAGGGATCCTTGTAAAATTGCCACACTCTCCCTTTTTTCACAAGTAAAATATATTTATATAATAATGATAATAATAAAAATAATTACACTTACTATTTAATATACTATTTAGTATCCCACAATACATATTAGGGTAAATTACATCTGGCCCCCTGTAGTTTGGCATATTTAAGGCTCGCCCTCCCCGTTTTTTGCAAACCGATTAAAAAACTCTTACTGTGCAAACTAATTGTACAATTTCCCCCCTCTCGCCGGAATCGGCATTTTTTCTGGTGAGAAGGCACGGGAAAAGACTAAAATGCCCTTACATAAAAAACAAAAAAAATTAAAGAATTTCCTCCTCTTTTCTCTTTCCTTCTCCTCTGTCTCCTCCTTCCTCACTCCTATCCTTCTCCTCCTCCTATCAAACATTACCTTTTCAAATTCCCCCAAATCGGAAGACTAAACCCTAATTTATCAAGTTAAAAATCAAGTAAATAGTGCTGCAAATAATCACCGAACCTAAACTGCTACTTGGAGACGGTTGCCTCCTATGGAGTCTTGGCAACGATTGAGAGTCTGTGGAGGCCGGACTGGAGCTCATTGGCGAGCACGTACCAGACCAGATGACATTATGGAAGGCGTACTTCTTGGCCTCCTTGGCGGCCTTGCCTTGACGCTCCAGGAATCGGTGACAACGTAGTCGACCGGATCCGAGGAGGAGGAGGAGTAGAGGTTGAGGGGGATTGTGGCGAACTGGGTGGTGGCGCCACCCTAGAGAAAGAGCACGTCGTGGGTATCCTCGGGGATGCCGAGTAGGGCGCGGAGGTCGGATTCGACCTTCTGGATAATGGAGGTGAACTCCTTCCCACGGTGGCTCATCTCCAGCGAGGCCTGTGGCGGGTCCCGTCGCAAAATTGAACACACAGCCGTCGTCGTCTTCCTCGTGGAGGTGGTTGTGGGTTTGGGTTGGGGACTGGTCGGAGGAGGCCTCGAAATGCTCTCAGATTCGATTGGGTTTGGTGGGTTTTCGGTTTAGAGGGGTTTGGTCTGAGGGGGGATGAAAGCAGCTCTCGTCGTCCGGTGAGGGGAGCTGACGTTGGGCGGGGACGGGGGACAAGCTTGGCATCGTCCTGGCAACGAGCCGGGGTGGGGGCGACGTCGTGTTTGGTTCTGTGTCTGGGATTTAGTTTTTTTTGTTTGATTTAGTTTTTTTTTTTGTTTTTTAGTAAAAGGACATTTTAGTCTTTTCCCGTGTCTTCTCGCCGGAAAAAATGCCGATTTCGACGAGAGGGGGGAAATTGTACAATTAGTTTGCACAGTAGGGTTTTTTAATCAGTTTGCAAAAAACAGGGGGCGAGCCATAAATATGCCAAACTACAGAAGGCCAGATGTAATTTACCCTACATTTTACCTAAATAAACAAAGGATAGTAACCTATCTACAAAATATCGCAAGTTAGATAAAAAAATTTATCTTAACCTTAATCTATGAACATCTTCTAGGATATCTTTCATAAATTTCTCCAACTCGCATGAAGAGAGCTTTTTTTGTTGAATTTATTTATCTACATCCTAATGCAAATTCTAACTTGTATAGCATACCAAACAAATATAGCCAGCTCTACTTTTAGAAACAAGCCACCGTCCACACACAGCCTCATGAAAGAGAAGAGAGAAAAACTCGGACCAAGATCCCAAGAATTAGCCACCCCATAAAATTTCAACCCGTCAAACACCGAACCCCAATTTTAATTATTCCAAGAACCTTGTAGCGCCATACCATCTTTATTCCTCTTTTTCATTTTATCGTCTTTCTTCTCCCTCATCCACGAGGAAGGGCAAGGTAGGGGGCTGTATCATTACAATATCCAACCAAACCTCTCCTCTCCTCTCTCAAAAAAAAAAACGATCTTCTTTGTCTTCCAAGAAAGGGACCAAAAAGGAAAGGCAAAAAATGGGTTCTAAGCAATTGATGGTCCTCCTGATGATGGCAACGTTTCTCATTGTCTCTAGGGCTAGCTCACTCGGCAACGCAGCGAGCTGGGGCCTGACCCACCGAGGCAGGGACATGCACGAGCTTGACATTGACTCTGAGATGTTGATGAGCTCCGGGAGCGCCCACCGGATGCTCCAACAAAGGGGAAGGTACATTTTTATATTATATTAAAATTGCTCACCTTGAACAATTTGCTGTAAAAATGTACATTTTTTTCTGAAAAAAATCACTTGTTTTGAAAAAGGTACATCAGCTACGACCAAATGAAGAAGAACAAGACCCCATGCAACCGCCGTGGCCGGAGCTACTACAACTGCCAGGACCGCAAGCCGGCCAACCCGTACCGCCGCGGCTGCTCCGCCATTACCATGTGCTATAGGAACACTTATTAGATGATCGTCGGCGATCAGGAGGAAGAAGAAAGATTTATGCCATGCTCCAAGTTGACCAGAAGAGAGGATAAATACCCACAAAAGAAAATGTGTGTGTTTGTTTTATTTGTGTGTCCTATGTTGATGTTTATTATTAAGTGATGATCACATGCAAAATTATGGCTTGTAAATTATGGTTTTTGTTTTCGATTTGTCGTAATCTTACGTTGTTTGTTTTAATAATGTTTGTGGATTGTTGGTGTAATCGGTGTAAAAAAAATTTCAATGTGAAGTCTTATTCCATAGCTAGATAAAAACTGTTGATTACGAAAGTTACACAAACTTCTAGGGATTGCACGAGAAAGTAATCGGACAGAATAATAAAACAACGTATGAAGGTCTGGCGACTTGTTAGGAATTCCACATAAAAGGGTTGTTGTTCTTATGAATTTTTTCATTTGGAAACCGAAAATTAAGTTTCAGTCGCGTCCACTGGCACGTCTTTTCTTTGGCTCTGGTTTGGACGGTTTGGAGGCGCATGATGACTTGCTCAAAGCAGAATTTATGTCGGAAACATGGCGTCTAGCAATTGCTTTTGGACTGTCATGGGAGGAAGACACTCCTCATTTCTTCCACACGATTAAGAGCTCGGCTCATGATTCAGAGTTGCTTTGGACCTTCGACTATCCTTGATTTAAGGTGTTATGGTATTCTGTTATGGTGATCGTTATTGTTTTGGATACGGAATTTTCACGTCAATTGGTTTCGATCTTTATGCTGTTTTAGTGTTGTTTTGGGTATATTCTTAGTGTCATCTAGATAACATTTATGTTACTTTAGCTTTTGATATATGTTTATGTAGTTGTTTGGCGATTGTACTCCAAGTACATTTGGTGTAATTACTTTGGAGATATTGAGGATTACAAATTTGTACATATAAAAAAAGAGTAGGACATGTCATTAACAATAATTATGAAACATCAAAAGGCGGGTAGTGATGTTTCCTTGATGTTTTCCTTCCGGGCAACTGCATTGAACCATTGATAAATACGCATCTGCATTGAGCCATTGATTTGCTCAATCCCATATTCCCAGCTCGTTATGAGGGTAATGGGCCTAAAGTTTACACATCCAAATCAATACTTGGGGCACTACAAAACGGTCCAATTCTGAAAGCAACGGTTTATATACATGGGCCCAGCTTATTTTTTATTAAAATTTAAGCAGGTTAACAAAAAACATGGAACTTTCATGAGATTTTGTCTCCCCTAAGTAAAAAAGGCAAATTATCCCCTAGTCCCTTGTCTTAATTGAATTCTTCTATCGGGTCCCTTCTTTCTTAAATGATTTAGCCGTCCCTCTATTTTGAAAAAATATTGGTCTCGGATCCCTGGTTGACTTTCGTTCCCATTTTTTAAATTTATTTGTCATGTGAAATGACTATTTTATCCTTCACAAAATTACAAATTTCATCTTATTTTTGTCTTTTTGTGAAGGATAAAATAGTCATTTCACATAACAAAAATTAAAAAAAAAGGCTGATTTGGTCGGTGGAGACCCTAGACAAATATTTTTAAATAAAACAGGGATGGATTACTCATTTATGAGAAATGAGGAACTTAATAGGAGAATTATGTTAAGTCCAGAGACTACAGGGTAATTTACCCTTTTTCATTTGTACATCCTGACTCTTCAGAAACTACGATATATATATATATATATATATGGCTGAGAACAAAGAATATTACATTAAGTATTTTTTTTATAACCAAATATTTTATACCTTTGCCAATACTTGAGTTTTTGAATTTTTACAACTCCTTGTATTGTATTGTTAGAGTACAAACTCTTTTGGTGAATATAATAATTTGATGTCGCCCGGATAACTCCAAATACAAGATTCATTAATTTCTCTCTTATTTCACTTACCAGTTGATGACCAAAACAAGCATATCGCCTGAATTGCACATGCTTTTGTCAAACATAGGAAGAACATACTTTTTTTGAGGAATTCATATGATAACATTATAAATTACAGGACAAGTAACGCGTCTCTTCATGAGGTCTCAAGTCTCATCCTCTAACTAAAATTGAACACAATAATTCCATGGATAGTTTTCTAACCTTTTGTTTCAAAGGTGCATAGACAAATTTTATAAAAAGTTAATCTAATATTTTGTGATTTGGCCGATTTAGACATTACTATCAAGTAATTTTTGAAAACCAGGGATTAAATTTTGATATTTTCAAACTAAAAAAACTCTGAATAGTGACTACTTACATATTTCTGATTCAAAATATTTTGTTGTGTTAAGTTTGTTGTTAGAATTAGACTTGAAAAATACTAGAATGATCTTTATATGAGCCACTCATCTTCTTTATGCAATCACCAACTCCGGTGCCCCATTCAAGAACCTTCACTCGGCGATCTGATTAACAGTCCACTCAACTTTTGAGGATTGCCACGGCATCCTCTCCGTTCTCGGCTCCTTCCGCATCCCTCTTGCCATGACCTCCACCTTCCTCCTCGAGCTCAGTCTATCTTCAGCTTCTTCCTCAATCTATGCTTGCTTATGTCACTAAAATGTCAAAATAGCAAATTTTAATCAATTGATTGGTACATTTTAAATCACATGTTATGAAATTTAAAAAAAACAAAACAAAGAGTACTACTAAAGTGAATTTTTTGAGGGAAAAAAAAATTTGGCTAATCATGTTAATAACTACATGAGAGTCCACATCACGATTTGAGTTGACGTATGATGTTAAGTGGTATCATGTTAGGTAGTTTGCTACTAAGAAAGAGTGTGAGTCACTAAAGTGTGAAAATGTCAAACTTCTGTCTTGATGTATTCTAAATTACAAGATATAAAAAAGGCTCATTCCATATAATGCTAAAATAATTTAATAATAAAATGTTACGCCCAAATATTAGTTAGTATAGGAAAAGGTGGTCAAAATAATATAAGTCAGTCAATGTTTACCTATGTGATATAAGATTTGATCCTATCTATATAATTTCTATGTAGTATGAACTATTGTAGTCATTCGTTTTTGATGTAGTCATTCCTGGAAAATGATGGACCGGAGAAAAAGTTCGTGGCTGCATTTGACAATGTCAAAAATCGCACGATTTATGTTATTCAAAAGTGCATACCACACAGTCACGAGCATACGTATTCTTATCAAAAGTGACCTCGGAACCGTTTATTAATATATCTTGCCACATTCTTTATCCGAATGCATAGGATACCGATAATTATCGAAATAGAGGATGGGAATGGGCCAAGGGACGCACTTGGAGACGAAGCAGATATCGACGAAGGGGAAGAAGGAAGAAAGGAACTTGGGGTTATGATTGCCAAGGAAATGCCAAAAAAGTGGGTCTCCGGGCAGTGCACATGAAAGTCTCAAAATGTCTCAATTAATATGACCCACCACGACCATTCGGCCGGAAAATGCTCGCTTTTGTGAGTGATGTTCAAAGAAACGGATACCAAAAGTCACAACCAAATCGATTCCGAGTTAAAGTCATGTATCAATATTTTATATTTATTGGAAAGACTTGATATTTTTTTGAGATTTTATCGGCTCAAAACTGTATTAATTGACTTAATGAGAGAAATTTTAGGTGGTGTAGACAATAAAGTTGATGTAAAAACGAAAAACGTCTTTTTTTGTTGGGGATAATGATCGATTAAGATCTGTTGTTAAGTCTAATTCATCAGATTACATCTCTCGAACAACTTTTAAAAATTGGCTCGTGAGTCAATGTTAAACTCTTGTGAACTTGATCAAATAGACTTTGTCTAAGAAGTTGTGTAAGAAATTTAACATAATTGTGATGTATTATCAAACAAATTTATACATAGAATATTAATCAATTTCTGATTTTGTTTTAGATATAAATATTCTTAGATTTTCGAGATCAAACGAGATTCTGTTTTATTAGTTGCCACTTATATATGAGTAAGGAAATACAACCTACGTGGGAACTTAACTGAATAGCTGTAAACTATGTTCACATGTAATATAGGTTTTGGAGAATTGGTTATTTAATCAATGAAAGAGATTGGCTCAATTGAGTAGAAAACTTTGAACTAATTTGATTGGAGATCACACCATTTAATTTTGGATTTTCATGAAGATACTTGCGAGAAAAAATCATTTTTTGGTGTAAATAGATTGACTTAAAAGTGGTATACTTACGAGTTATAAATTGTGAATTTACAAGAATTATTCCAAGTTCTATGGACTCATCTTTTTAGAACTCAGCCGAACTTGTTGAAGCAATTCTAGACTTAAAAATATGTAAGACTTCCGTTTGGACAATTTCATGTTCTAGAAGATTTTTTTACTTCTAGATGCAATTTGAATTTGAGTTAAAAATTTAAATCCATATGTAACTACCTATTTACTATAGATTTTATGGGTCTTGTAACCTCCTATTTTTTGAGCATGTAAATAGCCATATCAATTTTGGATTTGAATGTTGGAAGTCTTAAACTCCTTATAAAAGGAGTCTTCCTCAACTCCAAATCATTCCTAAGTTCACACTCTTCTTTGAGCTCTACACTTCTCCCTCTTTATATCATAGCATTTCTCATATTTATAAGAGTCAGAGTTCTACATTACCAAAGATTCGAAAGGAACACAATAGTGCTTGTACTCGTGATTGGACATTGTACTTTGGAAACCATATTATCTTCGGAGGCTTGAAACTATATGAAGGGTAATAAGATTTTAAGGGAACAAAGTTAAACCATAGTCTCTTCAAGAATTGAATATGAAGTTTGTGATATCGAATGAAAAAGACTACTACGAGAAAGAATAAAATAGAAGGAGGTGACATTTCTAAAGTTGTGCAAATCTTGTCGTAAGAATACTTTTCTTCAATTTTTATATTATTTATTGATAATTTATATATGTTTGTTCAAACTATAATTTATTACCATTAGTTAAAAAAATAGGTACACTATTGGATCCTCGCCCTCAAGTCCATTGAGATGTCCATCCAAGGGAATCATCTGCACGTAGAGTATGGAACTCAACAAAAGCTCGTAGAATTTGTTATCTTGAAAACTGTTGGAGAATTGGTTTATAACCAAGGAAGAGATGATTAAATACAAATGAGTGTATTATAAGATCATGCCAAATGGTTTTGGGTATTTGTGAGAGTAACAAATATATGCGAAAACTAATTCTTGGTGTGAATGAAAAATTGGCTCAAATGTGATCGTATGGGTTATGGTTTTGTGAGTTTGTGGGTTGTGGGAATTGTTCCAGGTTCCAGGGCCTTATCTTTTAGAACTGGGCCGGACCTGTTGAAGTGATTCCAACCTCTCATGACAAACCTTGGCCCAGAGTCCAATAGCCCATTATCGGGAATACCAAGTGGACACGAATGTAGACACGAATATGGACACGAATGTGGACACGAATGTGGACACGAATCTATTCAATGTTGGACATTGAATGGTCATCAGCCAATTGATGGTGGGTGCATGTAATAGTCTTTTTATCTTTAATATTAAAGACTAGTTCATGACCCTAGTAAATTTGGAAAGTGATTGTTGGAGTGCTCGGGCTGCCTATATAAGGAGCCTTCCTCCACTTTTTCAAATCATCCCAAACTCACATTCTTCCTGAGTTCTCTACTTCTTCCTCCTTAGCATAGCATTTCTCATTTGCACAAGTGTCGGAGTTCTAAGACCACTAAGAGTTCGAAAGGAGTGCAATAGTGCTTCCTATTGCATTCGTGATTGGGCGTTGTACCTTGGGAACTCTCTTACCCATGGAGGCCTGAAGCTATAAGGCGGGTAATAAGAGTTTAAGGGCACATGGTTAAACCATGGCCTCGTCCAGGATTAAATCCGAAGTTCGTTATATCGAAGAGGACTACTATCAGAAGGAGGTGTCATTTCTACGGTTGTGCAAACCGTGTCGTAAGAATATTCTTCTCAAACTTTTATATTATGTTCAAACCATAATTTACTAGTATAAGTTCCAACAATCTTAAACTCTTATTAGTTGTTATTAATAGTAAATTATGGTTATTAACTTTGTACATATGTATTCGTTGCATATTATGATTTTGGTGTTTGTTCTCTGGTTTTTTCTTAGCCAAGTTGTTAAAGGTTTTTTATGCTCACCATAGTTAAATTAATATTATCGTCGCATGAACACCACAAACATGTTTGATATTTCTTTAGTAGCCAATGCGGTCTATGCTAATGATACTGTGGTCGACTGCTGGTATTTTCTTCTGTGGGGAAAATTGACATTTGCATGTATAACGACTGACTGAATTAATGTTCTGTTTTTCTATTATGAAAGAATATATTACAGTTTGCGGGAGATGATTAATATGAAGATGCAGTTTCAGTGATCATTTCCATTAAATAATTGCCATCATTTCGTTGTACTTAACACATTAACTATACTTTATTGTTGCCGGAGAAGTTAATCAGATTTTTATTCGAAGTGTGGTCGGGAAAAAATTGTGAGAAAGGACCAACACGGGAGATTACGAGTTACAAGGAGGTAGTACTTTTATGGTTTACTCAAACCGTTATTGTGAGTATGTTTTTTCTATTTCAGTATTGAGTTTCATGTACTATTGTTGATTTTGCATGATAATAATAAATATGATTTTTTTTAACAAATGTTATGGGATGAACGTGGATAGATGGAATTGTGAATTCGTATCATGTATCTGTCTTTTAATGCAATTTATGTTAAGGTTTTAATGCATGAATCTGGAGTAATTTGGTTATTCAATTTCATGTAATTAAATTGAGTGTGGCAGTCACCTGTTGGCATGAAAATTGGTTTTAAGGGTTTTGACTGTTTCATGAGAAATGTGGATTTGTTTTCGTTGGTTTTTATCAAATAAAGCAAGTCTACTATTGATTTTTACACCTGCAAAGCATAACCCCCGGATATTTTAGTCGAGAGGGTGAGGTCATGCTTCTGTTAAATAGTGGTTTGGTGGAAGTTTAAATCAGAGCGTGATTTTTTATTAATGAGGAAAATTACGTTTGATGCCAAAACTGAGATAG
The DNA here is from genome assembly GCA_012979155.1 of Hypericum perforatum. NCBI lineage: Eukaryota > Viridiplantae > Streptophyta > Magnoliopsida > Malpighiales > Hypericaceae > Hypericum > Hypericum perforatum. Next base: position 51,178 of record SOPF01026190.1, read on the forward strand.
TGATTGTGTTGAAGGAATTAAATTCTTTTTCAATTAGGCAGCGGGCCTATTTAACAATTATTGTTAACGATGTTTATATCAATTTGTGAAATTGATGAATTTGTGTTGAATTATTTATTGTGGATGTTGGGTCCAAATTATTGATTGTTATATATTTAGAAAATATAAATGGTTGAAGCATACATCGTCAACAAAACGTTGAGGTTTCCGACTGTGAGGACTAGCGACGATGAGGTCGTGATGTCGGGTATGATAAACCCTTTATTAAATTCTCAATTTGGGAAGTCACAAAAAATTCAAGGATAGAAAAATCAAGAAGTGACAATGTGTGACGATGTTGTTCTTGACTATCTTGAATTTGAGAAGGATATTTGAGATCCTTATGAGATGTTTACCTATGATGTCTTCCAAGTGGCAAAGGTGATTAGATAAATTACCGCTATATCGGAAGGACATAAAAAAAACGTACCTTAATTGAAGAGAA